>WURV02159766.1:0-15850 GCA_011762755.2 Epimenia babai | reverse complement strand
AATAAAAGATGCTTGATCACATAGTAAGGCTGAATTTTAGAATCTTATACACTCTTTTGATAAATAAACAGCATAGGTAGCGTGAAATTCGCGAATACTCAGAATGTGTAAAAAGAGAAGTGAATAGATACCCCATATTAGTAATAATTTTTTCAATTAGACTGTATATAATTAAATTTTACTTTTACATAAATTAATTATGTATTAATTTTTTTATATAAATATTCTGGATATAAAACAATTGGGTTTTATTTGATTTGATAAATGATACCGTGAATAATTCAAGGTCGAATTGTCTTTCCTGAAGTAAAGAATTCTTAAAGGAATATCAAGAAAATTACGAGAACTACTCAGGAATACTATATGATGACGAAAACGACGTGAATACACTTACTCATGGGCTGAAGGAGGCAGCTTAAAGTCAAAATAGGCACAATTGAACTTACCCACCCCAACAGTCACATGCGCATTGTGAATGGTCGCATTGGTTACGGGTGTGGATGAGACAGTTGACTGCATACAGTATTAATATATTACCATGACATATGTGAATGGGAAAGCACTCACCGACTCGATGCAACAATGTCATAATAATTCTAGATCATCTAAAGAGACAGAGAGACTGGAAAACCGAAATATAAGCCGTTGTTGGTCGTTCAAGTTTATAGACGCCCAAAATTCGCGATGTACCGGATATATATATCACCAAAGGTCCTTGAATTAAACATGGCTGCGACTGCACCACGTGGCGGCGTGCTTACAAGAGCGTAAAAACAATACATGACAATTGCTCTGCGTGGGAAATTCTAGACGGTCTTGCGCCGCCTACAACTCGCCATCATTAGCATTTCTCAATTAAAGTCTGAAGCAATCTAGCAGGATCCCAGTTCCCATGAATCAATTCAGAGACGAGTCAATTGGAACTCTTCATGACGTTTCAAGAATCTATCCATATGTTCTCTTCTGAGAAAAAAATTGACCAAAAAATCTTATATTGAAGCAATTCACCAATTTATTCGTGACCGACTGTATGCGCATGTATAATTATTTATTTAACTGGTATTTACCCCAAATTATGACAATTTGCTATTTAAAAATCCATGGCCTATTTGCTCCAATATATGCATTGTTAAATATGTAAACATACGTTTTGCACGCTCACTGATGTTCACGTTCATACATTCTGCTGATTTTAAACTCGCTGACCAACAGCCCGTTTTCTGACATTTATATGAACTTTATTTCAAAATTGGGAGATAAAATAGTGTTAAAATATTTAGAATTGACACCCATAAGACTGTGGGTTGATCTTCGCTTTTGCATAGACCCCCTGTTGCGATTTTGCGGGGATAACTCTCCTCCTGAAAACTCGACCTCTCTTGTTCGCTGTTCCTGTCTAGTTGTGTAAAGAATTCGTACCTTTGTTACTGCATTGCCGGTGCTCGCTGTATGGTCTCCGTATAGTTCAGCGCTTTGGCATCTCGTCATTTAATTGTAATTATCAAGTTACCTACTTCTCGGAGTTTGTGACATAAGAAGACTGTTAATAGCTATTCAGAGCCGGTGGCGTTTATAGACGAAGGTCAATTATTCTCTGCCAAACTCGATAGTTTTCACTCGTCCAATTTCGCCTTTCATATTGAATGTAAATAGGCAATTGAATCGATAGAAATTTATTTATTACCATGGCATTACACACGCTGACGTTATCCGCTAATATTAATAAACAGACGCTGGGATTGATATCTTTCAAATTTCCTTACAGACCTCAGAGAGTGCGTTATAAAAAGCGATACTCCAACTATTTATATTCTATAGGTACTAGTATAACAAGCTTCATAACGAAACGGTCCAATGGTCAATCAAAGAAATAGATCGATGTAAGTTTGTTAGCGCACATCGTGTCAATCAGTAGAAAACGTCACATCGATAATTTATCATCAACATGTCGATAATATTGACGTTATGTTCTATGCGAATTCGCGATACGTTCGCGGAAGAAATTACCTTGATTTACTTGTGATAAATGACGACAAGCCTATGTTCGGGCGTTTATCCTTCACGAGTGTGTCAGATGGTAACAGTGCGCGGTCTTAATGTCTATTTCTGTCGATAAATGTAATTTCTGTTAGGGATATATTTCTCGGGAGAACGTCCAACAAAACACACTTTGCTATGGGAAAGAACCAGTGAAAACTGTATTCCCAAATGACTAGTTGCCTGATTCTATAATGACTATGTATACATTTGAGTGGGAAAGAACCAGTGAAAACTGTATTCCCAAATGACTAGTTGCCTGATTCTATAATGACTATGTATACATTCGAGTGGGAAAGAACCAGTGAATACCGTATTCCCAAATGACTAGTTGCCTGATTCTATAATGAATATGTATACATTTGAGTGGGAAAGAACCAATGAATACCGTATTCCCAAATGACTAGTTGCCTGATTCTATAATGAATATGTATACATTTGAGTGGGAAAGAACCAGTGAATACCGTATTCCCAAATGACTAGTTGCCTGATTCTATAATGTCTAGGTTAGACATTTAAGTATGTTCGATGCACTTATAGGCAGTAAAAGCAATGGCTTTTGGTCGATTTAGTTAAGTGGACCGCTTATTCACACTTTTTCAATATTGACACACGACGCTGTCGATATCCCAAGCTATGTAAATCAACACCCGATACTATACATATAAAACCCGTCGCTCTAGACATCGACATCCGCTACCTAAGACATCGACATCCGACAACATTGCCACCAGCATCAAACACTCTAAACATCAACTTGCAACACTTTAGAATAAGACACTATTGACACCCACATCCTGCACTGTGTATATTAGCATCCGAAACCTCTAACATCAACAACAATCGAAACTATAAACAGCGACATTCGACGCAATATTAATGTCGACATCGGACTCGTGATTCATCTCATGGGATTGTGCATTCCACATAAGACCTAACTTTATCCTACGCATTGTGACTATTGTACTTTTATTTATTATTATAACGCAGATAGCTATATGGGATTCAATACGATCGCCGTATTCGTATACTTGAACTGACGGAAAAAATAACTAATGCCAATGAATTAAAGAAAAAAAAACTGACAGAGGGAATGTTAAATATATTTTGAAAATGCCATCAATTGTGACATTCTCGAAAATTAAGATTAGAATGATGGAATAAAAGGTGCAGTCTTTATATTCATGTAAAAATCTAAATTTTAAGATATGTTTTTTATGTGCTCGCGAATATGTGATTCGCCTAAAGTCGCCAGCTATTCTATTCCACCGTTGCAAACAGATGCGGTATCGGTTATCTCAGTAACAATCCCACCGCCTCTCATGGACAGGACCTGAAAACGAAAAACAGTTGCCATACTAGATGTGTATTTCTTTCATACTCAAAGAAGATATACCATTTGTGTTGAAAAAATCTCTAAGGAGTTTTTAGTTTGGCAACAACTAATGTTAAATATGCGAACTTTGTTAACGTAGAGAAAGCATGTCAAAAACGCCCAAGCCGCACAAAAGGAAGTAGTCTCTAAATTTCCACAGAGATTTGAAGAATTTTTGATTTTTAATATTTTTTGTAGGAATGGAAATATCGCTTTTTATTGGAAAGGAAGGCGGGGTAACCTAGGGTTGTGTTGATTTCAAATCCTAACTCCCCTGCTGAAAAACTGCCTGTCACCCACTGTACCACTAGCTCTTCCAGAATAGTTTAGCCTTGATCTGTACGCCCGTAAGAGAATAGTCTGTTACCTTAACTCGTCTAGTAGTTCAGATCGAATCCATGTCCCACGTAACAAAACTAATTACCAGGAAGAATTATGGTAAAATTACGGGATGAATGTGTCACAGCACAGCGTGTTGCATGACGACGTTCTATGCATCCATAAATGTGCAATCAATTACTGAATTAATACTTGCATTATAAAAAATAACATCATAATAATACGTAACAAGAATAACCTCGCCGTTTGTAAAGCGATATTCGAGGGATATAAATACGCTGAACATCAACTAAGACAAAAATTTTGCCAGGCTCTTGCCTGTTGATCAGATCTATCAAGAGCAAGTAAAATTGTCGAAATGTATTTTAGAAAGTATTTGAAACGTTAGGCTTTTTCAAATTCGTGGATGAGCACCTGTTACACGCACACGGGAAGCAGTTAGTCAAGTGGTAGGAACACTTGAGTCGTAACCGAAAGGTCGCGGGTTCGAAACTTCCCACCAGTCGACTTTTCTGCGGTGATCCGAGGTAAGTCATTTATTCCTGATAGCTGGAGTAAACCCGTCTCTAAAATGGGTAGATACTAAATATGGCGGGGTGATATGTGAGTATCGAAGGCATCGTATCTGCGCCGAATAGCTGCCAATAACATTTCATTGTAAACCGCATCTGAGAACCTTTATTGGCTGATACTTGCGGTCTATAAATGTTTTTTCTACCTTTTACGCACATCAACGTACGAAGCAGTCGTAGCGGATTCTGCAGAATTTCTGTATTACCCAATAACGAATTAATCTACATTAGAGACATATCGTTGCACATGAAAATACTTAATCCTTTGTATTACTCAATCACGAAAAAATCCGCATTTGGAACATACGGTTGCACATGAAAATCTTTAATTTACGTCGATTATAATGACAGTTGCGTCAATGACGATCATATGATTATTTCTATAGCCAACCTGATTTCCGAGATCGGAGATAATGTTCCATGCACGCTTTATGTGTTCGGTCCGCGTGTACTGCGAACAGACGACGAATTTGATAAAGTAGCGGTCATCCACACTCGCGAGAGTCATGGCAAGTTGACCAGATTCGTCGATCATGCCCATAAGTTTCTGCGTCATCCAGTTTTCTCTCTGTGTTCACCATAGATGTTTGGTCATTATTTGACTAGAAGTCTAATATTAAAGAAGCAAAGGGAATCGATTCAAACGCATAACAAAGCAAGCGCGATCTCGCGTAAATTTACGCAAAACTGCGTTGTGTTGTAATAATAACTCTTTAATGTGACGAGCTATGATATACTTAGGTAACTTATCGTATTGCTATTATACTAGTAGATTTTAATGTGTATTAAATAATTAATAGTTAAGTTAAATGAATAAAACGTTGTTAATAGCACATCACAGACACACTGTGGTACATTATCGCAATGCGCACAGGAGCATGCAAAGATATTGACTTACATGGGTGAATATTTAAGACTGTTACTAGATTATTGTTCAAGGGGGCAGCTGATAGCTAAGTACATAGATACACTCCTCCAGTTTACTACCAGTGGCGTTTTAGGGTGAAAACATCTACCTGGGGTATCTGTGGCTCTTTCACTACGTTTATGTGAAGTCGTCTCACCTTTGACGTTGTTACGTCCGGATGCGACCACGATAGTCTCTAAGTCGCTTACCACTTCGCTATATCATTATTTGAATAAAAATAATCATTATCTGGCCCAACTGAGCAGGGTGTTGGAAAGCAGAGGCAAGTATGGACGTCGGTGGTTTCCCGGCAAAATTAAATCTTTTAACTACAGCATACAATGATCGCGTAAAACGGGTTAACTTCAGACACTTGCTGCGTATAATCTTTCAGAAAATTATTCATATAGGTATTTAATTAAACTGCGTACTGCATATCCATCATCAAATGCGCGAAATAGTACATAGTGTTATTTACATTGTCCGATAGCACCACGTGAAAAGGGGAATCATTTTATTTATGATGCAACGACGACGGCGGCGAGAAGGAAGATAAATAGAAGTTTTGTCATTAATTGAGTCGGAACCCAATGAATGGCTTAATGGACAAACGTTAGAACTTTGTCCAAAATAAGCTGAGAAATAGGTAGCCAGCGAAGGTCGAATACATGCCGAAATTTGTGAACACTTCGAAATTTGAAAAATTAAATGAAAAGCACCATTTTGTACAAATTGCTGTCTTGGAATCAGACGGGCTGGAATTACAAAATTACAATAGTTCAGGCGAGATAGAATCCGGGAGCAGACGATAATTTCAGCAGTAGTGCGACTAATATACGGTCAAATTCGTTTGATGTAGCGTAGTTTCATGTGACAAGATCGGCGCACCTAATTAAGGCGATAAGACAAAGGTAGATCTTCATCAGAGATCACGCTAAGGTTTTCACTGTGTGTGTGTGTGTGTGTGCGTGTGTGTGGGAAATACTAACATGCTCAGTGCTGATTTTGGCTGACAGAGAGGAACACGATTCAGAATAGCGGCGATTTAAGACAAGGCACTCAGACGCGTAGTCACAGAAACAACGTCAGAAATGTGGTCAATGGGAACGCAAATCTTGAAAAATTAAATTTAGCCGACGGAGTTTGCCACAAACTCACAAGGGGGATAACCTCAGGACCTTACACTCACCGTGTGATAATTTTGGGGAGAAACGTCATTAATAATAATAGATACTTCCGACGAATCAAAGTTGATGGATTTGAGTAAGGCTGTGTTATTCTAATGTTGTCATTGGTCGTTAATGGCGTTCCTTGATTCATCTCCTAATCCAGTACGTATGTGATGCAGACCTTTAAACAGACGAATCCGAGAGTGACTCGACCAATCATCTCAAACTTTTCGTCAGCTTGCAGTAATTTCTCCATTTCCTTTGCCAGGTGAAATTTCTGTAGCGAATATAAATAAATAAACACGCTAAAATTGATAAAATATATGATTATAGAGAGGAGTTAATCCCCTGCCTGAGAGGGGGTGGCGTTAATTATAGTTAGTGCAGTTGCCCTCTCTGTCTTTACGAATTCAGGTGGAAGTATATTAAGACTTGACACTATCACACGTCGAACACCATAACATGTTCCTACATGGATGAGTTATATACTCGTCAAAATTATTTGCTCCAATAAAATAAACCAAGGATTCGATACGGGATAGTGCCCTAGTGTGCCTGACGCTTTGACTTACCTCGCGTAGTTGCTTCTGGATGCCGTGGATTCCGTGCGATCGGATCACCAACCACAATTTCAGTGCCCGGAATCGTCGACTCAAAGAGATGCCCCAGTTCTGGGAAAACAAACGCGCACTAATGAGATTATCGGCATCCTTTTCACGTGAGTTAGTACGTTTGTATGCGAAATTTTACGTTAGTCATAACCTCGGTTAGTTAATAAGCTAACTTACTTTTTGTATTATACGATATGGCTAATACGGCAACCCACATCTTGTTAAAGCTTGTATTTCTAGCACTGAGTTCAACAATTGATGCCGGTTCTCATGATCGTCATCATCACCACCACCATCAAATAAGAATTTTTGTAGCTAAGATACAAGAAAAACCTAATGTATCCATTTTTACCATCAGTGGTACTGCCATAAGAACACAAAAATCCCCAACGACTTAGTGACGTAATACATCATATAAATAATAATATTATAATTCCTCACGCGAAAGTCCATTGTGCGATCTGAAATCACAACATATATGCGTGAAATATAATTTGATACTTTTAACACGATTGTTAAAATTTTCATATACTTTATGTCCAATATTGTTTCTGTTTGATGGGAAATTAAAAAAATAGGTTTTATTGGGTGATCGTTCGTCCATACGGTTCGGGCAGTCCCCCCGAGGGATCAGGCAATTATCTTCTTCCAACGTGGCCGGGTTTTATAAGCCGGTGATTTTTTCATGGCGCTCATTGTCTGGCCATCTTACTGCACGTAGTCATCGCAAATTTAGCCGACTTGAACGACATGAATGGGCTGTCTAGGTGTCTTTGTAACGAATGGACGTAATGAAGAAATGTGGATTGCCTGAATATTCGGCGGTTTGCACTACAAATATTTTTACCTCCTCCCAAAAAGGCTCACTATTTCATCGAGACAGTCATGTTTGCAATCCATTTAATAGAAGAAACATATGCACATAACTCGTGTCAATCGCTATAAAACATATAATTACGGAATTGAAATTTGGCGCACATTAAATAAAATTTCGACTGTTATTGCTTATTTATTCCGAATTATGTGTGCGAAAAATGGCTCAATCTGAATTTCAGTACGAGCGGACCCCTTTCAGCGTTTTGTAGATATGCTGCATCAACGTTGAACGGATCCGTTTGAGCAGCACGATCACGCACCCTAGGGAAAAGACCACGATATTCAATATCGATTTCGGAAAACCACCGTAAGGTAATAGTTTGCTAGAAATGAGTGTTTTGTGTATCCTATAATTATATAATTAATTATAAAGTAGCACCAAAACAAACAACATTAGAAACAAATGTGTTCTCAAAGGGGTGTTCAATATTCAAATAAGTATGCATGATAACATCTGCACCTGTAGATCGGTAGGTAGATCAGCAAATCGGCGGGTCTGGCTCTCACTAGATGTGAACGTTTTATTTGTGTACTTCTTTCCAATTAATCGCTTAAATAAAGCATCTAACTGTATAAGTTAATGACCTTATTAAAGCAATCGATTAGTTGATTAATTCATTCATTGTATCGACATAAATCAATAACATTGTGTTTTGTTATATTTACCAACTTTTTACTTTATGTCAATACCGCAAAATTATAGATATGATAATTGTGTATTAATATACCAGAGCAACGAGCAGTCTATGGTGATCGGAAGACCCTTATGCGCATTGACGTTGAGCGAATTAACATTCTCAAACAAAACGTGACGACACCTACGATATTTCTAATACCTTACATGTCGCGTCTTGTGGGCAGCCAAAACGCCTTAAATATTGAATGCACGTTTGTTACAGACAGAGAACGCGACCCCAGTACAAGTCCTAAATTCCATCTGAATAGTGTTCATATGACGTTCTAACGCTCTTACAGTGCAATTAAGCCAGGACCTATTTTATCTTGATGGACTATCGAAACACATTTTTGGATGACTTCTTACCTCAGTATGTTGCATTCAAGCAAGCGAATACTATGGCTTGTATAGACGCAGGTTGACTAATCACCTACAGTGCCCTTGCGTATTGGCATATTTATGATATATATCCTGTTATATTAGCATATTATATTGAAGATGCACATGAAACTTTATTATCGATACGTGGGCGCTCACTTGTATTCCATGTAATAGGTGCCGATACTCGGGACAAACGAGAGCATTCCCAGCATATGCGGCATCGATGTGGAGCCAAATGTTTTCCTGCTTGCAAACTTCACCCAGTTCTTCGATATTGTCGAATGAACAACAAGCCGTCGTTCCGAGTGTGCCGCACACCTATAAACCCATAAAATGAGAGACTTAATGACATTTTGCGCGTTTTTGTTTGTATATTCTGAATACAGGTGATGTCACGTTCCGCAATCTAGTATTTTGTTATTTTAATGATAACTAGAGGTCATATGAGTCTTGATAAACGATCCGACAAATTAGATAAAACTAACTTAGGCGAAATCTGCATCAGTTACGATATTGATAGAGGAATGAGTATGTATACCAGTTGATTTAGTGAGAAAAATGAATATGGCTTTGGTCGATTATGAAATAGTGAATTTTTAGAAAAGCTTGAATTGAAAGTATTATACGGGCAATAATACCGATTGAAGCAAATGTAAAGCTGAATTGATTTGTTTCGTGTGTGCGAGGAGCATCGCATGAAGGATCCTTTAAAGGTTCGTGCGCGTTTATAATCTGGGGCCCCGGCACGAATTCCGTGGTAGAATTCAGCTTTATTTATCGCGATAGGCCCGGAAGTGACTTTGGTCGTAAGGAAATTTGTTATCGTGAAAGTTTGGTTATTTGTCTGCGCTAACCTTTTGTGTTATTATGTTAAAATTTCGCAATGCTCTGTTCCCGGATGCACAAATGTGAAGGGACATAGATTCATCAAGGCCCTAAACGCCGTAAACATTGGGTGGTGTCTAATTAAACGATTCCGCTGGTAAGGTCGATCGACTTTGGACACGGGTCAATGCGCGAGACTGTGCACAAAGCACCTATATGCAAACAAATTCACTTTTGATGCAGGGGATAATAGGTCAGTTGTCATAGTACAGAATAATACTCGTGGTGATTAAATTTCCACAGTTTTTCCACACGAAAAACTGTAAAAAATATATAATGCGTGACTTAACAAATAACATAACCGCATTTCAGAAGTAAAATGTGTCGTATAAAACTAATAATTCCAATGCTACAAATAACAAAAAACAAAACGTACTTTCAGAGAAGAAATAAACAATGTGATGCTTTTTATTTTTATTTGAAAGTTCATCGTACGTTGGTCAGTCAAGGCTATTTATTGGGAAGTAGATTTAGTAAAAATCAAAAAATAAATGAGCCCACATTAGTTTTTTATTTCATTATTTCTGAGAAAAAAAAACATATATACAATTATATTACTGAAAATGAAACGACAAAAAGTTAATTGTTTGAGCTATGGTGAATGGTGCTGTGCGCTGTAGAAGTCCGCATTAAGCGGAGTACTAATGTACGTAACAATACACAAACTTGATATTACCTCGTAGTTAAGTCTTTTTTTCACAGAAGTTTTAAAACCGCGCTATTCCAGTCATCTTTTAATTGTTTTATAGTCAGGATATAGTAATTAACATTAGTTTTTTCCATCGTTGCAATTTACTGTTTGAGTCACTCTCGGACCGATGTCTATTTCAGGAAAAACAAAGCGGGGGGTCCATTGACTCGAATATCGAAACCTGCTTACGTAAAAAGGAATTAGTCCCATGGCTCGATCCGCCTACAACAGCAATGAAACCTACGTGATTGGATATATGACCCCTTGGGGTATGTAATATATTCCACTTAATTGTTCGTAACAGCCATTCCAAATACGGTGCAATGAAAAAATAAAGACATCATTAATAAAAGTTGTATCAATAAAATTAACTTTTTGTCAACAAGTACTGCCAAATTCCATATTATATATCAGGCTATGATGTTTGAGAATATTCAAAGTATAAATAGAAAATTTAGAGCGAGACATCTGGTCGAAAACGATATCATAGAAGCAGTCTCTTTGTGATTACACAGTATAAAAAACTTTTAATACTACAAGGAATGTTGAGTCGTATCCGCAATATGCCTATCAAAAAGATATATTACAATATAATGCTTCAGCAGCCCTACAGATTCCAACTGTGAAATGGCGACGGGTGGCTTAAAAGTGTCGAGGCAAGACCTCACACCAGAGGGATTCCGATGAAATTCTGACTGGACAATGATGACTGGATGACCGATTTGCTCTTTTTGGTTTAAAGGTAACAACGTGACCGCAAAGATACCGGTTTGCTTTATTGTGAGTGGACCTAACTATTGATATTGAATTAAATGCAAAAGCTAGGTGGATGGAACGATAACAAGAGTATATTTGTGATTAGAAGTTTTCTGGGTTTACTCGGGACGCGCATGGCAGCGTTCTTGAGTTTTTTGAGCTTCACTAACAAACGTTTCTCATACGTGCTCCATGTCAGGCCAGGGATATGTTTTATATATGATCACTTAATTACATATTTGCAAACCTATTTTCCATTTTACCGGCATAATAAGTGTTGGGAGTCTGATTTATTTAGGTCACTTATGATTTCCGCCCTGTAATAAAACATAGTAGAGAATACTTGGCACTGCGGTCAATTTAATATTAACATGATTCAATTCGAGGAATTATCAAGTAAAACTTTGTTGTTTTTCAATTGTCTTGATAGTGGGAAGTTTATTGTTCGGATAAAAGATGTTCGACTTTTACTGACCCTAATTGCTCTTTGAAGGGTCGATCCTCTAAGAGAGAATTCAGCGTCGACTTCAAGTTGTCTCAGCTTTACAAATGCGATCGTCGCGTTTTTCTCGACGCAACAGTTACCCTAAATACGTAAAAGGACATTGCCATCGGACTTATTTTCGCGGCATCTCATTGCATAGAAGTAGGACGGTTATAGGTTGGGCGTATTCAATGATGCCTGAAAATAAAAGTTATCCGGCGTGAGATAAAGTGGCGAAATACTAACGTTTTCATAAGTCTAACGTGGAAATTACTTTAAAAAGCAAAATCAGAACGTTCTTCTGGCGCACGCGCTAATGTCCACTTTACACTCAAAAGGGTCATTCCTGACAAACCCATCATTGCCCACCGAGAACTAACGAATCGAGACGCTGACTAGTAACCAGTAAATAACAACCCGATCGCCGTGGTAACGGAACGAGACCATACTACCAGCAACACTGCAAGCATTGCAAACTAAGCGACACGCGAGATATTATCATCGGACCCATTAACACCACTCATACTGTCATAGGTCCACACAGACTTGCTGCACATCTAACGCGATCTACGCCATGACACGCAAGAAATTCCCCAAAGCTATAAACATTTGGGAAACATGGCACACCTTACGCCATCGTATGAAGAGCTTAAGATGAGACAGCCGTACACCGCACTCTCAGAAACTAGTCGCCGACCACTTCCAATTAGCCTGACACTCCGAGAATGACTTTCCTGTCGCCATCCTCACTAAAAGAGAAATGCATCAACCGTGAAATTCAAGAAACTCAAAGTCATCAACAAATTCAACAGTTTCGCGGAAGGACTAAACAATCGCGACGGCTTTTTTTCACACTACCGCGACTCGAACCCACAATGTCGCCTTCAACTAACAAATAATATTTACATTAATAATTGCAACACATACCTTACACACTTCTACTATAACATAGCTTTTTCCCCTCTTTTACTATTGGCCACCCTTGTTTAAACTCTTATCGCTTCCTTGTCTTTCATTTGTCGGATTCCCTGTCTCACTTCTACTTCGTTTTCATACCCCCGTTTTTATCAAGCTAGCCACTGGCTGTATTAGCGCCTTCTTGACTTTTTTCCTGGCTTTCTGGGTTTTTCCATTGTTTGCAATGCGAATCTTTGTATTTACATATCCTTTATGTTTTCACTTCAAGTCTCCCGTTCCAATATATATACCGAGTGTGTCACCACCCCCTACCCATTGCACCTGGCAAAGTATACTTATATACGAAATATTGTGTTAATCATACCTATAGTAAGTTAATAAGATGTTACCTTCACTTTTAGTATTATATGATATGCATATCCATATCTCATTTATAGGCAACCCATATCTCACTATAAAGCAGGTGTTTGTAATAGTGTACGAATGTCATTATTGTTGTCGCTATCACCTGTAAGTTGACTTTATCACAAGTTTCCATGCCACTCTATTAATAGTATGTCAGCAGTTGCAATAAATTGAAAACCCACGAACCCCTCGCAGAAAGATGTCGCATCGAACTATTCGATCACTATAATGTACAGCAGAGAACTACAAAACTCAACAGTTAGCGTACTGCGCTCGTACGCACGCACAGCAGCATACACACACACACTCGTACACAAACATACACACCGACCTACTGACCCGCAAACACACATACATCCGCGCGCACATGTAACGGCATACTTATAGAGTTACTTGAATAAAGGGCGAGTCGAGATAAAAGTCAGGAAACAAACTGCTTGCTCCACGTATATCGGCTATTTAAATATGAATCAAAAATATTTGTCGCCATTTTAACCGGCATTTATTTCAATAAATAATGATCAGACAGTAACCCAACCAATACCCTAGCGTCGCTGCATGCAGAATATGCCTGACATATTTACATTACAATATAAGAATATATATTAAAGTCAATATAGATACACATATTTCGATCGGGCAGCACAGGCTGAAATAAACTCACTATGTAATTGAAATCAAAAGACCTGGAATTTTCCAATTATGTAGTAGTAAAATTGACGATAGTTTTAACATTAAAAGGTAAAACTATACAATTTAAAAACACCTAAACAACATATGCACAACCTTGTATAGGAACTATTTTATTAATATAGCATGCTATAACGCACTTATACGTACCAGTTTCGAAGTGTAGGCAACAAGCTTAGACAGCAACGTAACCTTGTCGACTAAGGGAAACTCGTTTTTCAATGATGTAATCGCCGTGTGTCTAGCGGCGAGAAGTGTTACGAGGATGTTTTCACTCGCACCGCCCTGAAATCGTATGAAATTACATCTCGTTCAAGAAAACCACTCTTGTGTTATATCCACATTGTTAGTACTGAGTTCTCAATGGGATCGCCTAAAACATAAAAAAGGAAGAAATTACTGCACTTGTTGAGCGTGATATATTTTAGCTTTGCCGACTGAGCTCTTTTTTGTGTATTTGTTTCCAGATATATATAATACAGTAAAAATGTGTCCCCTTGTTGTATACGTCACCTGTATCACGCCACCCCCGACACCGCCCTCGTGCAGAAAGTCGTTCGGTAGACCAATCATCTTACCCATCCAGTCCATCATGATCATCTCTAACTCCGTACCAATGGGGTTTGAGATCTGTTAGATATACCGGCATGAGTCAAATTTATAATCAAATCAGAAATAAAGATGTCGGAGGTAGTGTTCGATGTATAATATGATACGCAAAGTAAATACAAATCACAAACTGAAAAACGTAACATTAATTAACAGAAGCTTGTATCCATTTAATTACAAGGAGAAATTAAAAGTTAATACGGCTTCATGTTCCCCCGCATAGGCTTTTTCATGTGCATACTCTTTACTTATTCAGAGGATCACAGTGGCTTGCTGAAGAAATATATTTGAAGAAATATTTGTATAAAAATATAGTTAATTTATAGACTGCAAGTAACAGCCGAAAAGGTGCATCTATTTCTAGCAGAAGCAATACCTCAACTCTCGCATATCAACCGTGAAAGGTGACTATCAAGTTTCTACCAAATTAGAGACGGGTTTACTTGGAGATAAATCATTTGCTGCCTATCATCGTAGAAAAAAATAAATCAATAGGCGGTTTTGATCCCTCGACTTTTCCTTATAAGTCATACCCTCCGACAGTCGATAATCTACTTTCCGATTTGAATTCAAACTTAAATATCAGACATGCTGGCAAACACATAAATTTAATAGTTTATAATTTATAAATTTTACACGGAATAAAAAATAATCCTAAATATGTATTGCAAAATAAGATCACTGATGAAGTAGTCACATTTATTGCTCCAGTGAAACAATCACGACTTCAGTTTTATTTGTGTCAATTTTGTCGAACCATTAGAATCTTCCTCTGTCGAGACATAAGTTCCTCCTCGCACTTTATCGTTCATTTATTCATTTATACTCTTCCTATCCATCACGACATCCAGAGTGCAGGCACTAGTATCACATAAATTTCCGTTCGGTTTTCTTCCCAATTAAAAGCATCGTTTGAAAGTACAGAGAAGAATACGCTAATTTATATTTTCTAACATATTTTCTCTGCTTTCATTTATTCGCACTTCTTTACGACGTCCGTCCCCGAGAATCGTCAACTCATTTGTATGTCCGTAGTTCTTCACGGCCGTTTGTTTTTAATTTACCCAGTGCACACACCGGCGCAGTCTGCCCCTGCAACAATTATGACATTCACGGTGTACAAGTTTAGCTGATACTGACCCATGAAAACACAGGAATACCCAAGCCGTCCGTCAGTATAGCTCCAAGAATGGCCGAATAAGATGAACCCATCGGGACGTAGGAGTGGAAGTTCGGATGCTGCCAATGAGTTACCTGCGCAAAAAGCGTACTCACCAGATGTCTTGTAAGAAATGCGAAGATGCTTTCATGAAAGCCAGTATCTTTCAAATGCTAGGTGCAACAATAATAATGTTCACATTATAACATTAATGCAATGTTCAGACATAGACGTCCTCTCTATTACAGGAAAGAAATGTACATTGAGATAACATGCAGCGATATCTGTCATGCGCAGATATCTGTAACAA
>WURV02159744.1:0-15851 GCA_011762755.2 Epimenia babai | reverse complement strand
TATTAAGCGACCACCTGTCTTAAGCGACCGTTTTACGCTGGTCCCGCGGACGGTCGCTTAATACAGGTTTCACTGTATATGGAAATAAAATCTATATGGGGAGAGGTCCAAATAGGATATATGTATGTAGGTATGTATTTATATAGGCTGATTACCTAAGTAATCGTGGTGATAGGCCATCCTGGGCCCTTATACGTAGCTAGCCTATTTGGTTAACACAACAATCTGATTAGCCTCACTTATAAGAGGGTGGGGGAAAAACAGTGTGAAAAACGCACAGAGTCTGGGCAGACAATCGACCTTTTTCCACTCATGCCACTGGTTCCAGATGTCTACTATGAGCTACATACGTCGCACACTCCACTAAGTCTATGATAGGTCCATGTTTATTTACAATGAGATGATGACATAACCGGGAGGTAAGCGACATAGAGCACATATAGAGCATCTGAAGCACAGCAAACGTCAGAGGGAAATAGCCCCAACAGAACCACACTGCAAGGGCTGCCCAGACCCCATGGGCAAAGGGGTTTAAGACGTTTTCAGCCCGAAAAATGCCACAGTGAGTATACTGGTCAGAGTGGGATTGGAACTAGGGACCCCTGGATTCAAAGTCAAATGCTCTACCCACTATGCCAGCTGCCCCAAAATAGGATAAAAACTGGATCAATAGGCACGAAGCTACAATCTGAATCAATAAAGATAGTGATACAAAACCGGATCAAAAAAGACATAATGCAAGAGTGATCATTATAAAAATAGAAAATGTATGGAAATTGGTACGGACAGGTAGACAAACCGGATAAATATGGACAGGAATACAAACTGGATACATATGGACAGGAATACAAACCGGATAAATATGACAGGAATACAAACCGGATCAATGTGGACAGGCAGACAAACCGGATCAATAAGAACAGGTAGACAAACCGGATCAATATGGACAGAGGTACAAACATGATACTGGATCACTGGATGAATATAGGCAGAGTACAGGCAGATTCAACGAGGACATGGATACAAACCCAAATCAATACGGACACAACTTTACAATTAAAAAACAAAATAGAAAACTGATCGGTATACATAGGGATACCAACCGGATCAATACGGATGCAATGCAAGAGAAATTACTACAAAAGACAAAAATCAAAAAAAAATGATCAATACGGGCAGAGATACAAAATGGATTAATATGAACACAAGTATTTCCATATCAATTTTTTTAGGTGAAAAATTGCCACTTTTGACCGGTAGTGCTCCTTTCAGAAAACATCCAGCAAATACGATCAACGCGACTCTTTCGTTGCGCCGACACAACTGAATGAATCACTGTCGAGTGAATGCCGTGGTGCGCCGTGAGTCAACAGTTCCCAATAAAACATCTCGGGCCATCATATTCTTGAAGCATTCGCGCAATGAGCAATATTAACAAATGATCAATCTAGCCCGGTAGTTGAGATCAAAACTAATTATTTCGCGGCTCCTAAAGAGATTTATGGGGTTGCATTGAGGCAATTCCACGCGGCTTAAGCGGGAGAAATTCGGCGATATCGACGTAGAATTCCTTGAACGGCCGCGCGGAACAATTCGGCGAGTTGATGATATTAGGCTCAAATGCTTCGGCAAATAAAAACATTTGCTTGAACATCATTTAAGGATTCTTACTCGCGAATTGATGATGTAATGCATTAGCGTGTTTTCACGCTAGAGCACGAAAACTCAATAATAGGTCTATAAATAGCTATATTGAAAGTGATGGAACCGTGACATATTGGTAATGTCTAGTTTATGGTAAAACTTCAAATTCACGTAAAAACAATTTTGTGAAATTGGGAAGAGGGGCTGGTAGCAGAGTGGTCAGATCATTGAAATTCAATCCAGACTCTACATTATTAACCATTAACATTCCATAGCTTCAATAGTTTGTTTTGCATACCCATCTACATCTGACTATTACACATTCTGCAAATTCTATTTTCAGCATTACTATGTAATCCAGAATCTTTTTGTTTTCACTTTTCCCAGACTTGTATATATATATAATTTAAGCAATATTTTTTTCTTTAACCATTATGATATTAGGCCCAGCCTAAGCCTTGATTCATTCATTGTTTTATGTTATTATTTATGTTTTTTTTTAGAAATACTGGATTTATTTATATTTTAAAGTGTAGTAGGCATCATCTTGTCGTAATGACTAAGGGATAATATGGCATTTAATATAAAACTTAATAATTATTATTACTATTATTAATCCAAAGATATTGTTACATGCATTACAGTGTGAAATATAGAAAGCTTTGTGAAATAGAAAGAGAAACTGAGGAATAATTGGTCTTGCCCTGCTGAATCCAGAACAACCCTTACCAAACAGAAAACTCTAGAAACTTGCTGAGAAGGTGAACATGTTTGACACACTAGTCACACTTACACGACGTTATTTGATATATTCCTGAAATATTTAGGAAATACGGCAAAAAAACCATCACTGAGGCAAAGAAAAGTAAGGGAATACATAAATCAGGGAGTAAATAAAACACTTATATTGTATTTTTTTAAAATTAAACCCTTTATACATATGACTCATCATTAAAGAGGAGATAAATCATGACTTACCGGATCTCGCAAGAGCAACGGCAGAAACAGCTCGGATATTGGGATCGTCGTCATCCAACATGTGGAGCAGTTCCTTGACGACAGCAGGCGTAGAAAACTTGCCTGCAGTTCAAAAAAGCTGGCATCAATATCTGTGAAAAAGGATTACAAAAACGCTATCTACGATGATTTGTCTTATTCCCATCGGAATTATATTCCTTCTTACCCTCTTGACTCCTGTCGGTAGATGCTTCTTATCCATCTATCACCAGCCGGGGTTTAATTTTTCCTATTCAATCCGATTAATGCCATTCTCCAGGTTCCACTCCTCCTTAGCCCAGTGCTTTTTGATCAGAAGGATAGTCCGAGAAAATTGGGCCAATGCTGAAGATGTATCCCGCACATGGTCAGATTCTCCCTCCATCATGATAGTAAGAGAGCTCCACGAAACGAAATTACTATTAAATATTGGTCAATAATGTGGTGAGAGCAGGGGTTAGAGTGTTTTACTTCGAATCACGAAGACCCTGGTTCAATTGCCGCTTTAGCTAAGTATACACTACCTGTGACGTTTTTTCAGGCGAAAAATGCCTTAAACTCCTGTGCCCATGGGGACGTGGTGGGTAGCAGTGCCACACTTTGCATTGTGGTTCTGTTAGGGCTTTTACCATCTGACGTGGCTGCATTCCAGATGTTCTATGGGTGTTCTTATACTGCATACCTCCCCCTAATGTCCTGGTTCCATTGTAAACCATTAACTATCATAGACTGAGTGGAGTGTGCTATATATGTTGCCCATCTGACGATTAACTCAGAAATCAGCCTATAACTACATAATACATATATGCATCGGGTATACCAGGAATTGTCAAAATGTTAATTGTGAGCCAAATGCAGCTCTTATCTTAAAAAAAGCATCTGGCATACCTGAATGTTATATGTACCTGGGGAATTCCAGAAGCCCAGGTTTCACCAGTATACAAACAATAGCATTTGTCAGACAAAATGTGGGCCCGTGCGTACCTGCGTATTTATTGTGCGGGCTTTTCCTTCTGACATGACTATGCATTGGATACAGAAAGGCTCTTCTGGCTCTTATCGCTCATCTATCTCATCTCGTGATCTCCCTTTACATAATTACCCCATCATATAATTAGTGGATTATGTGACATAAATAGCTGGTCTGTTGCCAGTCGGAACCAGTGAAATAAGTGGACGAGGGTCATCTGCCCCGGTGTGGAAATGGCCGATGATGGCTTAGATAACGGGTTAACGTATTTTAAAGGTAATCAACCAGGTGTCACTCAGTCAGTCATACCGGGTTCCCGATCCAATAGACACCATTGATTGATGATATGTATATATGTATATATAACATGTCTAATGGCGATTTTGATTTCATATCCTGGTTCAGATATACGTATCATGTGAAAGAGAAAGTGCCTCATCTTTCTTTAGTGGGATATATATCGGCAACGGTATAATTCCAGCCTACTGCTTGATAGTAGATACATACATAAAGAAGTAAAATGGTGAAGTACAACATTTACTGGCAACTAGAATCAGCCAAGGCTCTCAGATGAGGTGTTTATGCTATATTCAGCGCAGATACAATACCTTTGTATTACCTCTGCTTGTCACTTGTGAAACACGATATCCAGCATCTCCCCATTTCAGAGACGGGTTTACCCCAACAAACAGGGGGCTAAATGACTTGCTGAGAGTCACTGCAGAAATGTTGATCGACAAGCGGTTTCGAACCAGTGGCGCTTCGGTTACGATTCCAGTGCTCCTACCACTCGACTAACTGCATCCGGCTAATCTACAAACAGGCCTTCTGTTTCACCCTCTACAAACGTGGCCGACACAACCATCAAGAAATACACTTACCCAAATTCTGTACGGCAGATATCCTCAAGGTACTGTCCATGTCGAAAACTTCTCGCATAGCGTACATGCCTCGTCCATATTCCTGAAGACGGTTGAAGAAAATATCCGGATCATCGGACTCAGTCTCGCAAAATCTCATGTAAACCGATTTCTTTATCGATTTGCACAAATCAAAAATATCTTTGTACATCAAATTGATAAAGAACCGTTCTTTATCGGCATCATACAGCGAGTTGATTTTCTTCTTGTAATCCTTTAGAAATTTATCTTTAAACTCGACCCACGAAACCTCGTTACGATCGGCGAAATGCCGCTCCCAGAATTCCACGGTTTGTTTCTCCTCGGGTTCGACGTTGCCGTCGCCTTCATCGTCCGAGTCAAAATTCACGTGCCTGATCGAATTTATAATTTGAAAATGCGACATATTATCTGGAGCGGTAATGTTCGGGGATGGCGTTTGATCTTTCTTCATGTCAATGTCTGCGATTACTCGCTGAAGAAACATCGGCATGTTCTGGTCATAGTCGCCATCTTTGACGAAGAACACCCAATTAATTTTCGCGAGCATCAACTTCCTGTGTGGATGAAAATGATACTATGTTTACTTTTGTTTTATCAATGCTCAGTATTTAGTAACACAGTTAGGTATCCCGCGGCACTGCGAACTAGTGTGATCCTGTTATGTTTTTAATTTATGTTGAATTAAAACTAACACGAGAATATACTGAACAAGTACGACTCGGTGTGAGTACTCTTTAATTATAATCACAAAGAAATAACAATCGCAGCTTATTATTAACACTTTAACACTAGCAGTTACTAAACGGTTACACGTAATTGGAACCTTATTAGTACAGTATTATTCTTTCGTCTAAATCACGATCTTAACTTTCCGACTTATACGATTTATAGGAACGTAGGAATATGTGACACCGGCTTTTTTACAAGCTAAGGGGCAGACTCGAGAATATTCACAATGACCCAATTATTAAGGATAAACAATATCGAGCCAATCGAGTGTAACGTAGGCCTGGTGCGAAGTGATTGACACGTTCACGAACAATCGAGGGGATTCCCCATTTGCGGCGAGAATATTCGTAACTGGTAAAATCCAGTATGTTACAGATCCAGATGCTGATGTTCCGCCATGACACCCGAGGACCTTAGACGAAAGCAGATACACTAGCATTATCGCTAACCCGAACCCTACTCCTAATCCGGATCACACTAGTTCACAGTGTCGGTATTCTACCATATAAAGAGATCACAGAATTACCACAGGATGGTATGAACTGGAGGTCAATGGCTACCATCATTTTACGTTTTAAAACCATCGGTTAATCATCAATAGATAAGGAAGGAATTTACAGATGCAAAATATATCAGCATTTTGCACTATACCTCATCACCCTCAGTGGCATAATTTTAAATAACAATTCATGAAATGGGCTACTATATAATTTTAGATAACAATTGATAAAATGGACTACTATATAATTTTAAATAACAATTGATAAAATGGGCTACTATATAATTTCAAATAACAATTGATGAAATGGGCTACTATATAATTTTAAATAACAATTGATGAAATGGGCTACTATATGAATGTAAATAACAATTAATGAAATGGGCTACTATATAATTTTAAATAAGAATTGATGAAATGGGCTACTATATAAATTTAAATAACAATTGATGAAATGGACTACTACATAATTTTAAATAACAATTGATAAAATGGGCTACTATATAATTTCAAATAACAATTGATGAAATGGGCTGCTATATAAATTTAAATAATTGATGAAATGGGCTACTATATAAATGTAAATAACAATTGATGAAATGGTCTACTATATAATTTTAAATAACGATTGATGAAATGGGCTACTATATAATTTAAATAACAATTGATGAAATGGGCTACTATAGAATTTTAAATAACAATCGATGAAATGGGCTACTATATCATTCCAAATAACAATTGATGAAATGGGCTACTATATAAATGTAAATAACAATTGATGAAATGGGCTACTATATAATTTTAAATAACAATTGATGAAATGGGCTACTATATAAATTTAAATAATTGATGAAATGGACTACTAAAAAATTTTAAATAACAATTGATAAAATGGGCTACTATATAATTTTAAATAACATTTGATGAAATGGGCTTCTATATAAATTTAAATAATTGACAAAATGGGCTACTATATAAATGTAAATAACAATTGATGAAATGGTCTACTATATAGTTTTTAATAACAATTGATGAAATGGGCTACTATATAATATTAAATAACAATTGATGAAATGGGCTACTATATAATTTTAAATAACAATTCATGAAATGGGCTACTATATAATTTTAAATAACAATTGATGAAATGGGCTACTATATAAATTTAAATAACAATTGATGAAATGGACTACTACATAATTTAAAAAAACAATTGATGAAATGGGCTACTCTATAATTTAAAATAACAATTGATGAAATGGGCTACTACATTTTTTAAATAAAAATTGATGAAATGGGCTACTATATAATTTTGAATAACAATTCATGAAATGGGCTACTATAGAAAACAAAGGTAAAAGACGAAAGTTTTCAGTTAGTGATAGCAAATGTTCATGATGGTTCTTTCACTATATAGTCATCAAACGAGCATTGATCTTATCAGTAACGAAAGGAACCATGAACACAGAAGAAAGATGGGTTATGGGGAAGTTTCAAAGTATCTACTAATCAGGTGGCAAAACTGTCTTTAATTTGATCAATATGCATGAAAAACACCTTAATGTAGCGTAAGTATACCAATGACTGACACAACTGTCCTAAAATAAGAGACAACTATGTGACCATTTGAACCACTTAATGTAATGTACCTACATCATTAATTCATGCCATTGACTCACACAATTGGGCTATCAAATTGCACAAATTGTCCACATAAGCCACATAATGTAACGTAATTCAATTACTGAAACAAACGATACTTTGATAGTTCTTCCTATGTGGACGTTCGCTGTTGTTGGGCGAGAGCGATTTGATCACCGAATGTGAAAAGATTCATCATTAGCAGAAGGTTATCGACGAACAGGGCGACACTTACAATAACGAGGAAAAAGCATTAGAGGAGTCGAGACTACAGCTAGCGCAGTATAAAATTGTCGTAGCATATAGTGCACGAGTTAATTCCACCCAGTTAGAGGTCAGCCAGAAGAAACACCATCAGAGGGGAGTACCGCAGGAAATCTAGATAATCTAGCCATAAATCATTGAGTAATTCACTAAAAGCCTGTTTGGTGGGTGGGGGAATGAATGGCATTAGCTGCGGTTGCAGATTTCTCTCAGAGTTAATGATAGATCGAGGAGAGCTATTGACCCCGAGCGGTTTCACTTTGTTCATTCAATAAACAGATGGAACAAATTGGCCCGCTGGTTCTCACGTCTGTGAAAGTCTTCAAAAAGTCATTTTATGAGCCATTATGCGTTACCTTTGGTTACGTTCCAACTTTCCCGATCGCAGTGATCTCAGAGTCAAACGGTGATTATTATGCTCTATAAGACTCATTCACGGAAAATTATTTATTAAGTGATTTGACTACATTGCCATCGTGCAATGATTTGGCTCTAAATACATGATATCCATATTCACTGGAGGTCAAGGATGAATACACATCAGGCATGCATGCTGCCAGCTGTTCCATTTTGTGGACATACCTCTGAGAAAACCATGATTTACCTTGAAGGATTTTTTTCGGATTATGTTTCATAGGTATGTAAAGCCACTGATTATGCTACATAAGAATGTGAAGCTGCTGATTATGCTACATAAGTATATGAAGCTACTGATTATATTACATAAGTATGCGGAGCTACTGATTATGCTACATAAGTATATGAAGCTACTGATTATATTACATAAGTATGTGAAGCTGCTGATTATGCTAAATATGTATGTAAAGCTGCCTTATGTTACATAAGTATGTGGAACTACTGATTATGCTACATAATGATGTGAAGCTGCTGATTATGCTACATAACTATGTGAAGCTGCTCATTATGCTACATAAGTATTTGAAGCTGCTGATAATGCTTCACGAGTACCCGAAGCTGCGAATTATGCAGCTTCAGTATATATGTCCCTAATGGCATATACTTAATTTACTTCAGTTAGTAACTAATGGTTGCCAAGATAGTCGTAGTTGCCATAGTAATGATCATCCATACATGCCGCTCTCCATCTTCTCCTGCAGCTGCTTGATGCGTACGAGGCCCACGGGGAAGATCGTCGACATCGAGATGTACGCGAGAGCGAGCTCATCGTTGACGTGGGCGTCCTGACACGACTGCTCCGATAATATCACGACAAACACCTTAAACGATCATGGCACGAGCACGGACATGCTTGCTGAAGCTGTACTAATTACTTGTTATCCATTTGCTGATTGAAAAGTAGTTACCCCATCGGTTAATGAAGTATTGTCGATTAAGCTTTGGGCTAGTCAGTGCAAGGAGAGCGAACATGGATAATGCAATTATCTTTCTGGTGATCTCTCATACTGTTGGTTGCAAGTAAGCTGTTTACCGAGGTATCTCTAGTGTAGGCCATCACTGGCCCTTTACAAATTCAGCCTAGGTAGTAAACCTGACTGATGAGTTAGTCTGTTATAAGGAGTTGGCAGAAACATTGTAGGGAAGAAACGACTGAATCTGTGCAGTCAGTTGATGGTTGATGTGCCCCACTGGTTTCATGGGCCTGAGACACGCTACCTATGTCAGATTCTCGGATAAGATTGTGATAATTAACGATACTTTTCAATGAGATGATGAAATGGCAAAGAGGTGGATTCCATAGAGACCATCTGGAGAGCATAGGAAACACTGCCACGGCAGAGAAAACGAGCCCTCCCATAACCACACTTCGTGGCAACCAAGACCCATGCGGGCAGACTCTAAGGCCCACTTTATACGTCGAATTTGTAGATAGCCGCACTCGACGAGCCGTACCTCGTCAAGTACGACAGTTGCTTTATACGTCGAACTCTAGCCGCATCCAGTGTCAAAAAAATCGGTCTGTCGCGTACCCATGATCGATCACGTGTTTGTTGTTTGGACAAAATGGCCCCGACACCAACAACTCTCTTATTTTCTCGCATGTATAATCTTTGAAAAAAGCGACTGAATACGTCTTTTCTGTGCATTTTCCTCTCAATTCGATATTCTTTGTCTATGATCCCTGAACCTGCATTGGATAGTCACTGCGGACGCAAAATTTAAATTGTGGAAAATCCCATTAGTCGCAATAATAAATAAAATATATTTAATTGGGAACATAACGTTACACTGGGTAAATGAATAGAAAAATAGTTTACTTTAGGACGAACGATTATATATTTATTCACTCTGCTTCGTCTCGCTCCAGGTTGCCAAGTACGCCAGCATTTGAGTCTAAGGGGGCAGCCATTTTGTCAACTATAATACAATTATAATTGACGATATGCGCATGCGTAGTTGGTGCATTCTGGGTAAAGTCGACAAGTACGGCGCATGAAGAATTCGACGGATAAAGCAGTGCCGTACTTTAGCCTAATGCACGGCTCGTCAAGCCGAAGATTCGGCTGCGAGACCAGCTGCCGTACATAGTTGATTTATACGTCGTATTTCTCATGCACCCAACCCGACAAGTCGCAGCGGTGCGGCTTGAGTTCGACGTATAAAGTAGGCCTAAGTCATTTTTAGGCAAGAAGCACATAAAACACACAGGAGTGCCTGGACTGAGCTTGCAGTACAGTTATGGAAGGGCTCCTCCCATCTGCACTGGCTGTAAATCCTACATTGTGGGCACTATGTCAGCACGGTACCTCTTCACCAAGTAATAACCAGTCTATATCAGCTTTCTAAAGAGCCAATTATTCATCAGGGGTTGCTTTTTATATAAAATTCAAACATTTAAAATCATTACAAACTTTCTAAAAAAATTTCTACAATAACAATTGTGGACTTACTCAAGAGTGCGCAGTTTTTCTTCAGTGTCATTAACAGGAAAAGTGGGCAAAAGACTCTGAAAGTATGATTCAAAACATACTAGACTTATCTAAGTAGAAAATATACAGAGTATTGCACGTGAGAATGAATAATTCTGTAATAGTCACTTGATTTCTTTTATATATTGAGAAATATCAAAGTAACCTTGAGTATCATCAATACACAGTAACAGTCATACATGGTCGCACAGTCGTACATGGTCTTACATCGTCATACACGGTTGTACATAGTCACACACGGTTGTACATAGTCACACACGGTTGTACATAGTCGCACACGGTTGCACATAGTCGCACACGGTTGTACATAGTCGCACACGGTTGTACATAGTCGCATACGGTTGTACATAGTCACACACGGTTGTACATAGTCGCATACAGTTGTACATAGTCGCATACAGTTGTACATAGTCACACACGGTTGTACATAGTCGCATACAGTTGTACATAGTCGCACACGGTTGTACAGAGTCGCATACAGTTGTACATAGTTGCACACGGTTGTACATAGTCACACACGGTTGTACATAGTCGCATACAGTTGTACATAGTCGCACACGGTTGTAGAGAGTCGCATACAATTGTATATAGTTGCACACGGTTGTACATAGTCACACACAGTTGTACATAGTCACACACAGTTGTACATAGTCGCACACGGTTGTACACATTCGCACACAGTTGTACATAGTCGCACACGGTTGTACACATTCGCACACAGTTGTACATAGTCGCACACGGTTGTACATAGTCGCACACAATAAAATACCTAGTGATAAACACAGCTGGTAAAGAAAAAGATGCAATTCCTCCCGAATTAACACGTCATGGCGGTTTTATTTCCCTTCTTTGGCCAGAAAATTTAGCCAAGTCTGTGTTATTTGTGTCATTGTAATATTCAGACTTACATCCATTTTATTTTAATTGATACCACGGTAAAATATATGAAAAATATACATAATTAGCAGAATGGATATAGTAAAACAAAGGGGTAAAAAGCTAAAAATTCTAACTTGAATATCAAAAAATTATTCAAGAAGTTGACTACATAAGTGAGAACAGCAACAACCAAAGAAACCAAATACCGCTCACTCGATAATAAAAAAAATTAAATAGGATACTAAAGAATTACGTAATGAGATTAAATAAATGAATTAACTAATGGGTCAAAGTGAACCAGTCTATTAAACTGATGCCCTGAGAGAAAAAGACAACAGGATATTGAAGCAAGAATCCAAAAATAAATTGGAACAAAAGTTTACACCATACAATAGAAGTATTATTATTTTAGAATAAAAATTAGTAGCTATCTAATGAGAAATGATTATAAATGATAATTTGAATGAAGAATGCCACCATTAACAAGTGGTAAAGCCACGACTGCATTTAAATAAACATAAATGTAAGAAACTGACTCATTGATTCACTGACTAACTGACTGATTGACTGTACTATGTGTATTTTATTGTTTTATGAAATTCAGGTAGTACCATCATCAGTAATATTAATAATTTATTAGATCGCTGAATATTTCTGACTTTGTAGTGGTAGTTGCAGTCTATATGTAGATGTTTAACTTTACCTTTCCCTGATATTCCATAGTGAATACTGATCAATATACCCAACGCCATAACAAAACCCTTAACCCCGATATTGTCAATCTCTACCATCAGTTGCTAATGTAATGTGTCACAATAAAAACAATGGAGGTATGACTGGAAACTTTGATAGAGTAACATTTTACTATGTACAGTAGACCACAAAACTACCTAAAGCAATGCACTAAATTCACATAAGTAGACATTAGGAAGTTGGTAAAACTTGACATAAAAACGTACTTAAAGCATTTTGATTTCGCAAGATATGATTCAAGCAATAATAGATTGATTTCGCAGTTTCTCAAGTTTTCGAGGTATAACTTAAAAAAGTGTTAATAAAAACATTCATTCATCCCATTAATATTGTTGATTCATTATTTCCATCCAGATACGAATGATAGTGTAACGCTCACAAGCAATATTGCATATAGCCTTCTAGAACAAGTCATTTTGCTAGTAATATTTTCTGAAAGAGTAGCATGACTGGTCAGTCAGTGGCCCCTATCAAACAAACGTGTGCAATTAGGTAACTACGATAAGAAGGTCTGGCTGGAAATCATCTGCTAAAACAACGGAGGTCATATGGGATAATTATAGCAAGCACGGGTGATACTGTGAATTTCTCGTTTATTTAATCATCCGTGTATATGTCTCAAACGTATTTTGAAGCGCGTACCTTTCACCTCTTATCGCGCCTGCTAACACAGGGGAATTATTACGTTAGACATCTTATGACCAAACGCAAAAGTTGCCTAGCAACTAGCGAGATCGGTACTCGCATGGAGAGTGCTTATTGAGGGAATTAACGCACCAGTATATCGTTTGCATTAAACACCGTTTTTTTTATTTTTTACACAGAAGATTTTTATGTGCCAAAGGACATGCCAAATCGTTTTGTTATGTGCCATATCAGATTTCTGTGTGGAATTTGGCGCATTTGCGCATACCAGCGTGAACAATGCGATCTGTATTGCGTGAAAATTTCAACGTTGCAGACGGTCTTGTGCGATTATCAATAATTCAACTCATTTTTCAATTTTTAAATGTTGATTTGATACAGTTCTTCTCCCCTATATCATACTTCGCTTGATCAATCATGTAACGTCATCGGTGACGTTTCACGACTCTGATTTAAGTAAACATTTGGACACCATGACAGTTTGGAAGCAAGGTACTCAGAGCTTCCCATGCTTTGTTTACTGTCACTTTATCTGCTACCTCATCCCAGTCAACCCTCGCAATTTCATTTTCATACTTCTATAGTTAACCTTATAGTAATTATACTGACTTTTTATGCTTTGTTTACTGTCACTTTATCTGCTACCTCATCCCAGTCAACCCTCGCCATTTCATTTTCATACTTCTATAGTTAACCTTATAGTAATTATACTGACTTTTGTATCTTGCTACCTTAAATGATGTGAGAATATGAAAAAATATGCGAGAGTGTCAATGTGGAGCCATAGTAAAATTTTACCGACATTTTCTCCAAGAATGCCACATTCACAATGACTATTCAGCTGACATAGGTATTAAGATTAATATTATTATTTTCGACAAAGGTTGTGTGAACATCATCTTAAACGATCTTACTCTTTCAGCACTCAATTGGTTAGTCACAGAATTTACTCACCATTAAGTGTTGTCTCTCTACTGTTGTAAGGACGTTTTCCCATGTTTCTAAAGTTATTATACCCCGGAAAATTGCTGATTTTTCTAAGAATATATCTGGCAAAAATACCTCCTGCTTTCCTAAACGACACTTCTCCATGTCAAAGTCCTAAAACTGACGAAGGTGAAAAGGTGATAAAAAATCGTAACACTAGATTAGTAAGTAGTCTGATCAAATGGAATAGTTATGGCAACTTATATGTTAGCGTAAGGCCCGCAATAGCAATCAACTATAAATACGAACGCCTCAAATGCGCTTAGTTGTCTGTCGTGAGGATTGTAGGACTAGTATCAGCGGCTTTAGAATGCAAAAACGCAAAATTGACGCAAATCTCTTAAAATTTTACTTAAAATAATAGCTATAGCCTTATATAAACATGATAGATACAGTATCAATAACACTGATGGCGATATATACAGTTCGGTTGAATGTAGAGTAGAAAACAAATAGAGAGATTCTGTTGAATAAATATACTTTGGCATACTTCAAGTGCCACAACAACCTAAATTTTTTCTAAAATGAAGGTTTTAGTACCTAAAACCAAGAGTCCTTGATTTTACACTTTGTGTTCAAGTTACCATTAACATTGCCGAGCCAGACACCCCCCCCCCCCATGATATAACGCAAGATTCCGAAAGTGTTAATGATCTGAACTATGATGAAATTAAATTTTAACGGATATCGAGTTATCGACCACGGGTGTCTGATCTGTATAATGTGTCAGCGAATATACCCCAGTTTTTACAACATAGATAATTTCGCCGGGTTTCTTTTAGCCAGAACGCAATTTTCATTGCTTAAAATAACGCAACTACAATGTACGACCAGTTAGTGAAATGTATCGCTGCATACATTCAGGGGGCTAAAGTTCATCTTTTATGGAATATACTCAAAATATAACACGAAAATATGTTGTCGGTGTGGGAAATTCTTCTTCAGTATGATTGCAAAAATTAACACTTTAATATAATATTAACAACTCAGAATTGTCTGCCAAACCGCGAGAGTAACAGGTTTTGTATCTGGAACACTCACAACGAATAGCCATCTAAACTACACGATATCTACGTATTTGGACTAAAATAAAGTTGTTGGTAACGTCAGATACACTCGATAGTTCGAGAAATAACGACCTTTTTTTTATCAGTGGAAAGCCTTATTTACAAATCCTGCGAACTCCCGAATCGCCATTCCAAGAAACTATCTACGAAATTGGCTAGTGTCAAATATTATCAATCATTTAGTTAGCAAAACACAACGTGAAGTCCTAACATTCTGCAATTGTGTTTCCTCCCCACATACAGGGTTGCATTTAACTAACAAAGTCTGCTTTGTGTTCTGTAATAGTTACTTTATAATACTTGTACCATTGATGCACTATATCACCACTCTTTATATCAACGACTCACAGAAGTCATCTAGTATGCTCTACACACATAGCGATTGGTTCACCGCGTAACACCGACAACGGTAGCCTATAAATACGGGATTGTTTTGTAATTAGGATAAGCGCAATAAAGTTCTACACACTAGAACAACGTTTTTGTCGATAGCTAGTGTGTAAGAACTGCTGTCAATTTCCAAGCATGGGTCTACAAGGTCGGACATAGGGGTAAGCCAAGGCATGCGATCTCTGTGACCTGCCGATAAATCGATGCAACAAAAAGACGACATTGAATCCAAATATATTCATGGCTATACTGGCATCATAGTCGTTAATAAAGCAGGGCAATGTTCACCACCAAACAACTAGGAAAACGATCAGACCGGCTTTCAGTGATGACGGGCAGATTCGATGCACTAATCAATAATAGTCGTCTATTTTACCTACGCGACATTACTAGTATGTCCAATTTTAGTTCCAATTTAGTTTCGGGTCGAGATATAATCCTAAGTATTTTATGGACATTTCAAAGGCTGATGGATGTAAAGCAGCCTTTGAAATGTCCCTAAAATACTTAGGATTATATCTCGACCCGAAACTAAATTGGAACTACCACATAAATTCATTGAAGAAAAAAGTAATG
>WURV02159733.1:0-15854 GCA_011762755.2 Epimenia babai | reverse complement strand
TGAACCGCTCTTTGAGCATGTTGGTCATGGAATCAGAGCGGAATATAAATAACCTATTTATTATTATTATTATTATTCATTAATTATTAATTTTGTGCAGTCTTCCCTCGTATATACTGCGGCCTCACCTAAAATGAACAGAATTTGGCACCCTGGTATTACCAAGTATCTACCATCACGAGTCCTATCAGAGGTTTTTCTGTGCATTTTTCTTTATCCCCAAAGGACATCCATGCTGACATGGGGGATAATGCCCCTGCATTATCCACCTTTGGCTGGCAAGTGATATCAAACCAGTGATGACGTTATAAGTGCCATCATGCAGTTTTTCGGTGATCAAGATGTGGGCTTCTATACCACGGGTATCTAAGCGCTACAAGCCTGTTGGACTAAGTGTGTAGAACGTAAGGGGGGGGGGGCTGTGTTGATAAATAACCACCATACAATCAATCTCCTTAGGAAAAGGCATCATGGTCGGCCTATGAACTCTTCAGCCTACCCTCGTATGTATTATCACAGCAATTGGCCTAAGAGACTTCTACAATCTGCCTACATTTAAGGTATAGTTTGTAATCCATTATAGATTGAGGCGACGTGGTCGATGATTGCTCAGTGAACGTATCATTTGAATTTACGCAACAAGGAATAGCGTTGGATCAGTAGATTAAAAACCTTCTGGCACCTTCTGGGGATTAAGTATCATACACGACAATCGAACATGGGGAAATTTTACTATATAATTAACTAGAACAACCTCTATTCCTGCCACAGCCTCGAGCATGATCCCACGATCCCACAATTATTCCAACCCTCAATCCAACTCGACAGAAAATACCTCAGCAATTCAAAAGTATATATAAAACTTTTTTGAAAAGGTCAGCGCCGTTTTTAAGCCCCACGCAAGCTCTAACCCGAATCCATGATTGCTCAGTGAAGGTATCTTTGTGTATGATGCTAAAGTGATATATTATCGAGAAAATTTATCTTCAAACTAGAAAGGTGTGTTTAGGACATCGACAATTCTCATTTTTTGCTGCAAAAGCATGGAACCAGTTGCCAACAGACCTTCGTAAATTACATGACAGGAAACTCTTCCAATCACAGTTAAAAACCTATCTATTTAGCAGAAAATTAAATTGCCATTCACTCATTTTATTTTCATATATTTCCATTTATATTATTTATTTCCCCTCTCCATGATTGAATGTTTCTCCTAACATTCTATGTGTATCAGTATGTATATATTTTCTTATCAATTTTGATGTTTTTATGTATACATGTGTATTCATATATCTAGATCTAGAGTACACATTGTATTGTAGTCTACGGATTGTATTAATTATTGTAAAGTGTCTTCTGTCGTACTCTAGTGTTACCAAGGAGCACTATAAAATATACGCATTATTATTATTATTATATCCTGTGACACTGCCGACTTGCTTAAGATCCTGTGTTGATGTCACGCTGCAGACTTCCTTAAGCCCCTGTAGACTACTCCTAAATATCAGTGTAACATCGTGATCCTGATGAGCCATTACCACTATACTAATGGTCAGTTATATGCCCAGACTTGGGGGGGGGGGGGATTCCACTCCAGTATTTTCTTACCACAATTAATACCACTAAATCCATTTGTTGTGTTAACCACATCATACTTCGCCCAGCCTGTACATGCCCAAATATGTTCTTGACAAAGGGTTATTTTCAACCTACACATATACATACATCCCACAAAGGTAGAATGTAGAAGAGGTGTTGTTTCATTATTTGATCATACAAAAATATGTTGATGATAAGTTTGTGTAATTTATATGTTATAACTAGAGTTGTTAGATGTCATCTTTGTATTTTACCGGGTGAAGTATACACATCGGAGAATTCTTTTGAATAAATTTTTTAAAACCCCCTTGTAATTGCTCTTCCTTACTTATTCACTAAGTGCAGTTATACTGTAGGGCGTGATGTTAATGGGGGTAGTCACTGTGGTTTTATGAATAGAAAGAAATACGCAGAAAAAAACAATACCTCTGATGGGACATGAACCCACAACCTCCAGATAACCGGTCTGGTGCTCTTACCACTTAAGCTACAGGGGCTAGCTTTCTCCTGCGTATATAGATATTTGACACCGATTTTGAGAACCACTAATATTTAAAGTCTTTATATAATGCCAGCGATATACACAGATATCTGTACTAGTATGATGGACTATAAATTGATTGGGTGATTTTTGCGGTGTTTTCTATATTAACCTGATGTTAATAGCCAATTTGGTTCTTTGAATAGTTAGAAAGAAATGCTCAGAAAAAACCTATACCTCTGAAGGGCGTGTAAAAGTTTTTATAAGCTAATTGTATCAAACAGTATTTATTTTATAATTTGTGGGGCATAGTGTAGTGGATAAATTGGAAATTATTGGACTATGCTTATATTGTCTTGGTGTGATTCTTATACCAATAGAATTACGTCACTCAAAAAGTAGTGTACTTCTGTATGAAGAACGAGCGAATCTCTACCTAGCTGGCTAAAATTAGTACGTGCCGGTTGGGCTATTTTAGAAAACTAACTCCTTATCAAACAGCTTCTTGAATGCACTATTATACCCCCACACATTACAGTTGGTATTGGCTTCTGAGAAGCAGTACTCAAATGAGCATTTCTCCAATCAAAAGTCTCAGCAAAAGGCTATTGGGCAAGGGGTGGTTCACCTTGTCATTACAGTGAAACTATGGCGTTTTTGTACTTTGTCCATGTATCATTAATGAGTTCAACTTCCAGTGGAATTCTGTTGACCACGACACACGACTAAGGTACTGTTTGTGGCAGCATATTCTATATTCTAACAACACAGAAAAGTATAATCTGTATAAGCAGCCACAAAATGTTGCATGGAGTAATCATGGTGTGTTCCATTACAAGGTAATTGAATCATCCATTCATTAATCTTGCATCATAAAGCCTCCGGGTCTTTTATATCGCGAGTACAGTTGAACTAACATAAAAAAGTTTCTCTACTTCTATTGCTCAGGGAAGGATACTAAAGCAATGGCAAAGTAACCAAATATAGAATAAATGAAATTGCTGTACTTGTTACAAGAGAGTTTACCTAAATGACAACATGCAATGATCCATAATATCACGTAAAAAATATGTCCTGGATATTATTTTATAAAATTTTTCTATTTTATACGAATATATGAAAACACAAAACAGTTTCATAATAAGTGACTGTATTTATTTTATATTGAATATAGTTTTAAGACATACAGTCAAACCTGTCTGAAAGGAACACCAAACTCATTTGTCCCAAAACACGAACACAGGTTTAACTACATATATTAGAATAAAATACATTCTAAAAATCTGTATTGCACACCAAATATATAAAGGTTATTGAATATTGCATACAGATGCAAATGCAAGTCAGAATGTCTCTAACAAAAAAACAATTTTAAGGGTACATTTTTGAACTTGATATCGGAATAGGAAGGTGAAGTACAACATTTATAGACCGCAAGTATCATCCAAGGCTCTCAGATGCGGTTTACAAAGAATGTTTATGACAGTTATATTCAGTGCAGATACAATACCTTCGACACTCGCATATCACCTGCCACAATCATTATCAAGCATACACCCATTTAGGAGAGTTTGAAGCAGTCGGGGATCAATGACTTGCTGACGATCATCGCAGAAAAGTCGAGCGACACGTTGTTTCAAACCCGCGGCCTTTCGGTTACAAGTCAAATGCTCTTACCACTGCACTAATTTCTTGGCTCGGGTCTTTATTCAGTCTGATGATTGATCATTCCCCATTTATTTTGGTCCTTGTAACGTCACTGTGAAGTGTGGCAATAGCAAGACAGCTACATCACACTACTGTGACGGCCGATGAGTGACCCACTTCTTCAGGCTCCTCGGTGATGGCTGATACCATGGTAACGGTTGACACGGTATTACAGCTATCATCAGCACACACCGTGCGCATCACATGACGTAGATCTTCCACTTGGGCAGTCACCGAACTATAATGACAATATACAGAGTGGGAGAGTGGAAATAACTGTGTGTATAGCGGGAGAGAAATAGTGTATATGTGTATATGATAGTCAATATTCCTTTATCTACCAAAGCTACAGGAGATATATATATATATATAATAGAGAACGGACACCGTACCGAAATTATTTTTAGCACAGACGGAAGACACATGACCAAAAATAATTTTAGAATAGAGGAGAGACACCAGATATTAATATTTCACCGGATATCTGACAAATTTTTAATTTCATGACTAGAATAATTTTTCTAATCTTCGCGAAATGTGAAAGAAAAACATTCATGTAACGTTATATATTAAAAAATGCAACAATCAGTATGATATCAAAAATTATCTATTGAATGAATTAACAAAATTTACGATTCATTAACATTGATACTTCGGCGATAGTTGAATGTTGAATAATTTTTTGAATTAACTCCCTTAGATCTAATATATAACATAGAATGTGATAATTATTAAAATATACAATTCTGACAAGGTTACTGACTTGAGGAATTTTGTCCTTGTGGGTATCAGTGGAATAGTACTTAATTATGGTCATATATGATTTGGCTGAATATCCCAGATAATTTAATGAGATGCTATATGTATGATCAGGGTTCTGTGAGATGAAAGTAACAAACATACTTCTGTTTGCATCAACGACAATATCTACATGAATGACTGTTTTAGTCTCTCCATTCTCTGCTCACCTCCATGAGTCCAGCGAGGTATTCATAGCCGTTGTGTGGTCATCTATTTGCTGTTGGAGACTTGATATTTGACCCCGGAGACTGCTCAGGCACTCGTGGAGGTTGTTTAATGTTCTAAAATCACCCAAAGCCACATGCAATAAAATTTCCAATACAAAAAAATCTTAGTAACACCGTAATAACTCACATAAATGATAAAAACGACTCTTTAGACAAGAAATTTACTCATTAGAGAGACATCCAGGTGGATATAAAAGTTTGAGAAAAACTTGTGTGCTCATAAACAGCTGTGCGTAAACAACAGAATAAAGAGTAGAAAAGACCGTAAGATATATATTTGACATGACTATAAACAACTAATGCATGTATGTAGTAAGGGATCTTGTCACAAAAAAACATTTAAAAATTGGTTTAGAAATAGACAAAATCTCAATCATTGAGCTATGCCTGTACTGAAATAAAAAATTAACAAAATGTGATGACCAGTCATCACAAAACGGTGTAAAAATATACTTCAGAATACAACATCGAACCACAAGAAATAACCGATATAATACTCCAAGTATTTACAAATACAATATCTTTGGTCTTACTTGTTGTCAGCCGATTTTGTCGCTGTTTCCTCAAGCAGTGTTTCCATAGCAATGATATCTATGTCATTTTCCGAATAAATCATGTCGTCTGCTCCATTTAATTTGCAGGCTTCATTCAGTTTCTTGTTCATCTGCAAATAAAAACAAGTGCCCGGTAGTGCTAAGGAAGAGTGAACAATCGTCGACCATGCTCTTGAATGGATCGAAGATTATCTACAAGACCGGTGATATATTGAAAAAACATCTGACTTCATATCAAGTCTTCATCCTTTCCCTTGTGGCATCCCACAGGGCAGTGTACTTGGCCCTATACTCTATTCCAAGTTCACTAACCCGTTTGGCAATATCATCGATATACACAGCATCGACTACATGTTCTACGCTGATGATACCCAACTTTGGCTACCTGTCAATACAAAGGATCCAAAATCGCTTGATACATCACTAAGAAAACTAACTCTATGCCTCGAAATTTTTGACTGGATGAGCGTTAATAAATTAAAAATCAATGCAACGAAAACTGAACTTATACTCATCTCTCTACTATGAGAGATGAATATCATTCTCTACTATACCTCGTCTAGACATCTCCATCACCATTAAATGCTCAACCATTAAACCCTCTGACCACGTTTGCGCCTGGGTATAACATTTGACACTCATATGAACCTACATAAACAGATATCCATGACTCTCCAATCTGGATATACGTATTTACACAACATTCGATCTATCTCTCACTCCACTGGCTACCTGTCTCGTCCCATATAACCTACAAAATCCTTCTCCTCACTTACAATTGTATCATGGCATGGCTCCTTCTTATCTGTCCTCGACAATCTCAATCAACACGTCTGTGCATTCAACCCGCCCGTCATCTTCCCTCACACTTGCAGTCCCTCCGACAAAACATGTTAATTTTTGGGATCATGCTTTCTATGCTGCTGCACTCCGCCTTTTCAATGCACTCCCAGCCTACAGTAGACAATCTACAACTGTCAGCCAATTTAAAAGCACTCTCAAATCACACTTATTAGCATTGCTTTCACTAACCAAACTCTTGAATCAACACTTTCAAAGAGAGATTACCTGTTTCTGTTTTTTAATAATTCTTCATATTAATGGCGACTTTGCCCGCATAGCATTTCCTTTTTTGATATTTGTTCTACTTTCCACTGTATTATTCAACATTATCTAGTTCATGCTCACTGTAAATGTACATGATTGTATCTTACATTGATGTGTATTACCTGTATACTGTTAGATGTTGATTTTATATAATTTAGGTGATTACATTATAGTCTGACAGCATTAGGCTATAGTTTCATGTAAAGTGTGTTTGACAGCTTTGCATATAAGTACACTTTAAACAAATAAATTTCATTTCATTTCAACTACAGTATGATTGACATAGGATGATAACCATTTAAATTATGAGAATTTCGAACTATAACATATATGTAGACAATAAATAATATAAATTTATATTTAAAAGAGTTCATTGTGGTGATTTAAGTCTTCAACTCATTCAGTAATATTTCAGTGAATATTCAGAGTGCCAACAATGAATTTTTCATCAGCTCAAGTTTGCTGTCTATCGCATGAGTCTAGTTCGATACATTAGGTGCACCAAATGCTTATGCGAGTTGGAAGGTACGGAAACATCTATCGTCACATTCTTGTAACATTAATGGGCGTCGCCATTGTGGCTCCAGTAAGTAACCGGAGAGAAATGCGCAGAAAAACCATTAGCTCTGGTGGAACTGGAGTGAGCTACAGGGGCAACTGAGCTACAGTTGGGACAGCACCAAAACCTGTTACTTGGAGGTTGAAGGTTCGAGTCCCACCGGAGGTGAAGGTTTTTTTCTAAGTATTTCTCCCCAGTCGCATTCTTTGTAAGTTTAAGTATTACTATTACTTTATGACTGTGAATGGTTGCCTTGAGAGCTGTACGTAGCTCAGCAACCTTGCCCTTTAATGAGGTGCAGTCTCCTTTAGCCGCTGTAAGTTCACCCCGTAAACGTTCTGTCTCATTCTGCACAGACTGTGGCAATGCAAAAGTTTGTGAAATAGTTCACAAATACACACCTTAATCTCGAAATTTCTGATGAAACTACTGTAATACAGGATTCTTACAGGGTGCAGTTAATTTTTTGTGAAGAAAAACTAAATGAATGTAATAGTTACCAAGTACAGCAAAGTGAAGGGTTTGCATTTCGGATAACACCAGTTGTTTTACTGATGTATGAGACAGGGGACTTAATCCTCATCACTCTGTTTGACAAAGCCATACATATCTTAGGTGTTAGGTACCACTAAAAGTTATTCCTGATAACATAGGTCATTTAAAGATGCACTGGAAAGTTTACTGGCTAAGGTGTTTGAATTGTAAGACATTATAACACTCTTAAACAGTGATATCGTACCTTATAATTATCACATTCTAGTGATTTATATATTGTACATATGTAGGGAAGGCAACTAGAATATCAACAGGATTATTCCATTGACAAGGCAACGAGACACTGTAAATACAGTAGTAGTAGGCGGTTGTGTTTAATATTTATTTGACAGTGCATATTAAATAATAATAAGTTACAACAGGAGAAAATGGTGGGAAGCGGTAAGATGTGGGAAAGAGCTAATAAGAGAATAAACTACAACACAATCCGCATTCTGCACGCAAGAGGCAGTTAGTTAGTTGGAAATAGGCTAAATACCAAGGTTATCGTGTAGGCCATTCATTGCCTTTTAAATAGGCCTAGCCCATGTAGTTAACATGACAAATGGATCAGCCTCACATACAAGGGGTGGGAGAAAAACACGGCAGACATGGGCAGACAATTGACCTTCCATTCACATCACTGGTTCCAAACATCCAAGATGGACTACATATATCGTACACTCCGGTAAGTCTGTAATACTTAATGGTTATTTACAATGGGATGAAGACATAGCGGGGAGGTAAGTGACAGAGAGCATACATAAAGCATCTGAAGCACAGTTACATCATAAGGAAATGAACCACACTGCAAGGGCTACCAAGGCCCCATGGGACAGGGGTTCAAGGCATTTTCTGCCAGAAAAAATCCGCAGGTAGTATACCGGCTAGCGCGGGAATTGAACCAGAGTCCTCTGAGGTCAAACGCTTTAAACTCTACGCTAACTGACCTCTTGCGAGAGGCAGTTACTGAACTGGCCATGACAAGCAGCAGGGATTGAGTAACGTCTGTACCTGGAGATTCTCGTTGAGGTTCGTAACCTCCGTCCGATGCTGATCTTCACTCATCTTCACATGAGACTGCAGTGCCAGCAACTCACCGTTCTTCTGTTCTATCATCCACTCGAGCATCTGTCAAGTATAAAGAGGCTATGACAATTGCAGATAAACACATAAAAAGATCTTTGCGTTTTCTGGGATCTGAACACACTACCTCCTATAATCTCTCTGCTGTAAATCATTTATTACGTGTTAAACACATTTTTTCTCCATATGAACAAAATTCGAATCAATCGGGGGTTGTCACTTCATTCACTCTCTACGATGCATTAAAATGTGAATGTCATAAACAGAATGGCAATGTATTATCAGAATAAAAAAATAGAGAATGAAATAATAATGAAAATTATGTACAGACATTCTGACAATCAATTTTTGCATGTCCCCATCTATAGTAAAATTCAAGCTACATCCCATTAAATATTCCTGTAGACAGCTTACAACCCGTTCACAAACCACTATCCTAGTGGCTATCTCCCACAGTACTACAAAACTTTGTACAGCACAAATGAGACGTCTGTAACCTGATTTTAGAGCTTTTAAACCACATTATTACTATTATTATTAAAACATGACACCTTGTACTATGTAATAGAACAATACATATACAAAAATGTAAATCTTGTTCACTTCCATGAGACATGAATAGCTTCATTTACCTCTATTTTCTTGGCTGCCATTGGTTCCTGTTCAGCACTCCTCTGAGCATCTCTCCTATATCGGTCCACATCAGCACTCAGTGAATAAATCTCGGCTTTCAATCGCTCGCATTCTGATTGGTGAAATCGTTCGGAATTCAAGCTACGCTCCGCGTCGATTCTTAACTCATTAATTTCATCTTCTTTCGATGTCACTACCTGGTGCAGGCATTCGTGTTCCAATCGCATTTTTTCAAACTGCTGCAATAGCCGCTTCTTTTCTGTAATCTTCAGACCAACCTGGAATAAAAAAATATTTACTGAGGTGCATCAGTTCCATTTTTTAAATCAGAACTCCTTTCGTGCATCCTAATGTATAACAGTAACCATAACTACACACACACATATATATATACACACACATATATATATATATCTATATATATGTATGTATATCTATCAAGGTAATTGTGTATTACCTTGATAAACCTGACAGAACCAAGAGTTATCGAAAACCTCAATATTGATAAAAGATATAATTCCAGCATCAATCACTTTCATAACAGTTTTATTCACCTACAACTTGTTATAGTTTTCCATGGTGCTTATATTTGTTGTTGCCTTTGAAGTTTTTTTTATTGGTTTAAAATCCAAAATCGCTGCAAATATAAGCGTCCGACTATTACATGTTACTGTCGCACAGGTTAATATAGATATTTGTTGAAATCACAGGTGATGACGGATGGAATAAACACCCGTGTCACTACCAACAGACCTGTTTGCGGACTGATCTGTGAGCATCGCGCTCTGTTGCTAGACTTGACTCGAGCGCATCCACCCTCATGCGATATTCCTCATCCCGCACTCTGCTCTTACTCTCCGTGTCCTCTATCCTCTCCTGAAGTTCCGTTATTGCTGACTCACGATTGGCCAGTGCCTCTTCCACGCTCCCAATGTGCTGCTTCAAGTTCTGCTGGTTCTGGATTAAACCTGTGCACCGGACAAATCAACTCATCCCAGTAGAAAATTCAGAATTCATTACATTAAATACAAACAGCTAAGACTTTGATAATACATAGTTTTATATCCATTCCTGTTGTGCCAAATGTGCAGACGTATTCTGTGGAAAGTCTCAATTCGCACACCCATGAGACTTTCTCCGCTCCTTCTACTTGCATATGAACGATTTTTGTTTCGGATAGTAAAAAAATTACATTCAAGTGGATTATTAAAAATTTACTAAATGTAAAATATGAGGCATAAATATTTCATGTGCTACTAACATTCAGTTCCATTAATAAGGCAATAAAACCTTGCCTTTCCAGCAATTGTACAAACCATAGTATTTTCATTTTAATTAAAATAATTTTTGTAAAATTTGTTTGATTTTCTACAACTGACTGGGTCCCGAGAAGGTTCCTTAAAATCAAAACACTCACCAGCAACTCGGCCACGTTCTTTCTCCAACTCAACACTCATCTCTCGCTCCACATCATTTGCCCTCATCTCGTGAGCCGCACTAACTCGGTGCAATTCCTCACCAAGGGCAGCTAACTGCGACTCATACTCAGCAGCTTCCATCTCCTTCCTCTGTTGTAATTCGAGCAGTGCCATCTCTAGCTGCGACCTTTTCTCTCTCAGCATATCGCCCTCGACAGCCAATGCCTAAACAGAGATCAAATATCAATATCTTCCGTGATGCTCGATCGAACACGGTATCTTCATTCTTCATCCATGTAAATTAGGCAAGGAAAAAGTTTTTGGGCCTAAAATAGTGGGCCATATCCACATTATACCACTATATGTTATCAATTAAGAAATTATTGTAATAAATATATGCAATATATAAAAGGATCATGTGAATTAGACAGTAGATAAATCTACAGATTAGTAAATCACCATGAAAATCCAATTTAAGTTATGACAATTTCAATATTACAAAGTAGACTGTTATAAAGTCAAACAATGTGGGGGCAGTTGCGTAGTAGTTAGATTGTTGGACTTCATCCTTTTTCCCTTTTTTAGTGGCATGTGCGACAGTGGGCTGTCTGTGTTTGGAACTTTGTTGGATGAAAGTGGACAAAGGTCAACTGCCCAGACTTGGTGGGTTTTCATTAGGGCGATTCCACCACCCCTTATAACTGATACTAATCCGTTTGTCATGTTAACCGCACGGGCTAGCATTCTAAAGGGTCAGGAATGGCCTTCATAACGGTTAATTGGGTAATGAACCTATTTTTAACTAATTACCTAATTGACAAATTAAATATAAGTTACCATCATACTAATGTTTACGTAAAAGTTTTAATATATTATAATGTAGCTTAATATATATTGCTGATGAAAGATAGCATCAGGTGTTGCAAAATTTTGTAGCTAAGGAAATAACCTAAAAATATGGGTAAAACCGTATGCAATGGCAATGAGCGACATCAGAAATTTTAATGGCGTTAATTTGATAATTAATATATAAACGGATACTCAAGAATAATCATCACTGAATCTGAGGGTGGCATGTCATATGTTTAAATAATAGGGTCACCTGTTTGAAATGAACAGGCAACAACAGGGCCACAGTATGTCACAGTTCCATCAGGTGTGGGTTACAGTGACTATAACTACAGGATTAAATAATGTCATACAAATGTACCGTTTTGTATGCTGTAGTACCAAGGGACATAAACCAGTACACTGACCTGTAGCTGTGTATGGAGCTGGTCCTTTGTTTCAACCATACTCAGATCAAATCTCCGTTGTATTTTCTCCACTTCTCCAAGCAAGCGCTCCTTTTCTCCAATAGTCTCACGCAATGTCTCTGACATTTGGCCCAGGTTGGAATCAAACAACTTCTGACGCTCATTGAATTCCTGCTGCAATTTTACGAGTTCTGATCTGAGTTTAGCTGCCTTAGCCTTTTCTTTCAGTAAATCTTTCTGTGAATTCCCTTCAGTTTGCGTGATTTTATCTTCCCCATTTCCCATTAATGCTGTTTTTATTGAGATCCAAGTTTCAAGAGTTGTCTGAGTTTCCGATGAAACCATCTCTGATTTGATCAAACTGTCATTTAAATGTTTCTGAACGCTCTCAGCAACTAGCATTTGATTATCACTCACAGACAAATCAGGCACCCTGCATTCTTGGTCACGAATGTGGGCTTTATTATCTTCATACTGTGTATTTAAACTGTTTAGCTCATTGTTTAATTTATCACGCTGTGAAGTTAAATCGAATATAATATTATCTTTATTGCTTATAACATTGTGCAATTCTGTTCTTGTTGTTTCCAACTCTTTTACTTGAGACTTTGCAATGTCCAATGATTCCACAACAGCTTGCTTATTATTTTTCATCTCTTCTAAATCTGTCAACCGATTGTTTAGTTCCTGTTTCATCTGTCTAAAACTGTTGCCCACCTTAGTCATATCGGCCCGTAGCTCCTCCAAAGCATCATCAACCGATTTCTTTTCTTGCAGCGTGGAACTTAGAGCAATTTCTGCTGATGCTCTGTCCTCGTTTAATTTCAAAATAACGCCATCTTTAGTGGTGATGTCATTTTGAAAGGCTTTTAACTGTGCGTCAACCTCAATAAGTCTGTGTTCTAATTCCTGCACAGTCTTGTCACGTTCACTCAGCGATGTCTGGGACACTGTGAGATCCCTGAACAATGTCATCTGCTTGATCTCCAAGTCTTCAATCTGCTTCACACGTCGTTGCAGGCTTTCCTGACTGCGCAAAAGGCGCGTCTCGAGATCAGACGTGACATCGACCAGCTGCGACATCTTTACACTCTCTTCTCCGACATCATGCAGCTTTGTGTTTAGTGTATCCTCAATCACAGACCGCTCTCGCTGCATATCTTCATAGGCCGATTCCCGATTAACAATATCCGCTTCGATCTTCTCGAGATGCCTCGCTAATGACTCTTTTTCTGACAATGCTCTCTGCTGCAAATGCGATAATTGCTGCCTTAGTTGCGAGTTGTCACATTTTAATCTGTCCACGATCAGGGTCTGTGATGCCACCTGTGCATGAACCTTGGAAAACTGTTTCTGCAGCTCAGACCGCTCCTCATGCGCTGTTTGTAGCTGCTGTTGGTACCACTCCTTTGTGTTAACAAGCGTAGCTATATCATTTTTTGCAGACCTCATTTCGTTATCCGATTGCATTTTGGCCTGCATAGCATTCTGCACATCGATGAAAAGCTCAGCAATCTTGTTTTTCAACCCCTGAATCGTCACTTCTTTTCCCTTCATATCTTCATGCAATTCCTTCATCCTCCGCTGTAAATTCTCGCACAAATCTTTTGACAGCTGCAATTCTTCACTCACGGTTGATGCCTCTGTCTCTTTATCATCAAACATTTTCTGCACATCGATCAATGCCTGCTCAATATGGAAGCACTTTTTTTTCAACCCAGCAATTTCCACCAACAACGCTTCCTTCTCAGCATCGCTCAACTTCCCCGAATGCTGTTTAATTTGCTGCTTCAATGCTGCCACCTGCGTCTGTAACTCTGCCCTCTCCAACATCACGGCTTCTGACTCTGACATCAACATCTCGACCTGACCTTCCAACTTGGCCTTTTCTTTCCTCAACCCATCTACATCAATACTTTCACCTGTCTGACCCTTTATTGAACTTGATGTAGTAGCTATGCCACTACTCTCAACCGACCTAACTTTTTTTCTTTCACCAAACAATGGCTCAACAGTAACAGGCACGTATGGTTTACTCATAGTAATTTTCCCTTTCTCCGAGAGAAGCCGATCGACTAACTGATCTAATGGCCTAAGTTCAGGCTCTTCTGGCTGTCCAAGTGGCACGATGGAATCACCGTAGGTATTTTGCATAGGTACTGGAAATGTATCGTCAATCTCAGGTACAACATCCTCTTTCGCAGCTGACACAAATGCTGCAATATCTAGAGGTTTAATGGGAGGAAGCGAATTGAGAAAAGCTTCCGTATCCAAGATATAATCCACCGAACTCGTCTCACTCAGTTGTTCTTCGGAATGTACACTACAATCGGATGATTTAGGAGTCAAGACGAGTTGCCGAGGCAACGAACTCATGGACTCCTGCACTACTTTCGTTGTTACATTGGGTGACATAATCAGTTTATTGACAGGTATGGGTCCTGTCAGATCTGTGTCACTCTCTCTGGGTGACGCGAGCACTGGCTGGTTAATTGGAGACGTCGTTAGCGGTAGACAATCACCGCTATATCCTAAAACTGGAGACGAATGAGTCTCAGGTGCATAGTGAGCATCTCCACTCGCATTGATCTGTGGAGATATAGCAATGTAGAATTACATCAGCAGTCATGCTGTAGGAATGAAAAGTCATCGAAAAAAGTAGGCTACAACACGCAAACAAACAAACAAATATACACAGTGGAATGGGAACGCTTTTAGTTATTCAATAATATGCGAACTCATCAACAGTGATATCGGGGCAATGTTTGGTTCTTCATAAACCTCTCCTGAATTCTTTAGATGCCTATAGTGGTTTGGTTGTGTTTGTCGCAATTTCTTTTAATTTGACACTCCCAGTTTATAACATCATATTAGTGAAGAAAACAAGACACTTCAATTGCTTGACGTGTAAGCATACGAACCAGATAGTGGAGGGTTTAAATAGCAGGCAATACCAACTATATTTTTCATTGTGCCCTTCAACAGGGTACGTTAACTGATCGCTCTGGTCGACTTAGACCAGAAGTAAATAAGTGAAAGTACTACACAAAAAGTAAAACTAACACCTTATTGAGTGTTATTATCTAGGTTCCCTAATGACTTGTTAGCCATCATTTAGTAAGATATGCTTAAGATATGCAGTAGCTTATGGTGCAGTATATAAACCTCACAATAAGGACTTTTTATCACAACTTATTACTCGCAAGAACAAACTATTTATAAAACTCACTTTAAAATAGATACCGCTAATTGCAGATGCTGTAGTTATATACAAAAAAGTACCATAGAGGGTGTCTGTGATTTGAGCGGTGTGATTTTCTTTTGTGCTTCAGCAATGGCTAAGGCAATAGCCTCTGGTGATGCAGGAATGATGCTGGGATCACCTGGGTAAATATAACTTTATCAGGTAAGCCAACATGCTATTTGCTATTATTACATTTTTGTATTAAAATATTTTATGGTGTGAATTAGTGTTGAAAACTCATCATTATTATTTCCAGTGGAAAACTATAGACTATGGAGTGATAGATTGTGAAAGAGGGGAGACCAGCATTCACTTACAGAAAGATATGCATTGATCTTGGCCTGGCCATTTTTTCTGCATATTTTACTCAGGTTTGGGCCTATGACACTGAGTACATTTATGTCAGGCATGTTTTATTCATTAAGGTGAAACTCACCGATCACGGACTGCTGGAGATGTAAGGCCTCTACCACAGTGTCGAATGCTGACGTGTTTTATTCATTAAGGTGAAACTCACCGATCACAGACTGCTGGAGATGTAAGGCCTCTGCCACAGTGTCGAATGCTGACGTGTTTTATTCATTAAGGTGAAACTCACCGATCACGGACTGCTGGAGATGTAAGGCCTCTACCACAGTGTCGAATGCT
>WURV02159722.1:0-15856 GCA_011762755.2 Epimenia babai | reverse complement strand
TTAGGCTATTGTTTCATGTAAAGTGTGTTTGACAGCTCAGCTAATAAGTACACTTAAAACAAATAAATTTCATTTCACTTCATTATAATACTCACAGACTCGCAGATATTTGCGATTTCAATGCATTTTAGTGGTTATTTATGAACCCATAACCCCCCTCCATTAGTGATGTCATTCATGGTACACCATCGATGTATTCAGCGATCGACAACATGGAGGCGTGCGGATCGCGTGGAAAGGAGAAGAACCAACTTTCGGTCAGTTGTGGAACCCGTTCTGCGAGACAATTCCGTGGATAGTTGTCGCCCACCATCCCCTACTGTATGACCAGAAGGAAAATGAGACGGTCACATACAACGTGGATGACTTCTACGACTCCCTCGTCTTGCAGGTAACGCTATAGCGCTCATCCAAATTCATTGGGATGTTTCTCGGAACGGGAGGACGCCAGTCTGCGAACCAGACGGTGACACATTCACATTCCGGGCAATACCAGTCTGGTGAGGTACTTTATTCCTATTGCCCTGGTCATCTTGGCCACCAATTGGGTGAGGTACTATATCCCTAATGCCCTGGTCATCTTGGCCACCAATTGGGTGAGGTACTTTATTCCTATTGCCCTGGTCATCTTGGCCACCAATTGGGTGAGGTACTTTATTCCTATTGCCCTGGTCATCTTGGCCACCAGACAGGTGAGGTACTTTATCCCTAATGCCCTGGTCATCTTGGCCACCAGTCGGGCGAGGTACTTTATCCCTATTGCCCTGGTCATCTTGGCCACCAGACGGGCGAGGTACTTTATCCCTATTGCCCTGGTCATCTTGGCCACCAGACAGGTGAGGTATTTTATCCCTATTGCCCTGGTCATCTTGGACATAAGTCTTTGTCAGCGAAAGTTACTTGCAACGACCAGCATTGAGTAAGACGAATTTGTGAGGGCTTGCTGACGTCTGTTATACAGCTGTTTTCTCGAGATTCTTGGTAAGCCACAATTTGACAAGTTGTGCAAGCGGCTTTTGAGTACAGTATATAATTCCGCACGTTACATCTCCAACCTACCATATTTCTACTTTGCCTCATCATTGGTAACATCTGTACAGTAACGTGCAGTCACAAAATCGTGGAATGGCTTCCCAATGTCATTCTGAGAGCAAAGATATTCTCATTACTTCATGGTCATATAATACGAAAAATGAACGTAACACCTTATTGACTAACTAAGGTTATGATTAATACACACTTTCGTACACATACAATATGGCTAACACGGTAACCAACATCGTTTTATGGTCATATGTAATCGCCCAAGTATGACATTATCATAGGAACTATATTACCATCTACAAACAAGCACAGAACAGAGGGTTAATAGTTTTTACTAAAAACATAATAATTATCATTCATTAGAATCTGTTGTATAAAATTACTACCTTATTGTATAAACAAGAAACCAAGATATGACGGATTTGCAATCTAGCAAGAAGGAAGTAGTAGCCCTTATGTAAGTCCAACGTAGGGCAGAAAAATGTTTTCACTTCATCCATAGCTACTCCCTAGTAACCAACCTTTAATATTTTTTTCAGGTGTCGAAAGCATGTGAGCAGAAGGGTCTGACGCACCGACCCGTGGTGGTCGAGGAGGAAATTGTGATTGATAGCTACGTGAATTTGTCCTCGGTCGTATTTAACCAGAGTTCGCTCGGGTATTTTAAACATCGCGGAGAGTTCAAGTACTGATCTGTCACGTGACTTGCCACACGCCACGCCGCGGCCACCATCGGTAGCTTTCGGTCCGGTACGGGATTATTATAAATGGCTCGTGTATTCAGCATCGTGAATACAAATTTCGGATACATTTCTGTACATCGACCGTGGAGTTTAGTTGTCAAGGTAACAAAATTGCTGTTTCTTTGTGAAACACATCGAATGGATATAGGGAGTTTGGCTTGGTTTACATGCGGGTGTGTAATGTGGGACGGGTGGCTTGGTTTACATGCGTTAATGTAACGCTGGATGGTTGGGTTGGTTTACATGCGTGTATGTAACGCGGGACGGGTGGCTTGGTTTACATGCATTTATGTAACGCGGGACGGGTGGCTTGCTTTACATGCGTGTATGTAGCTCCGTACAGAACTAGCCTGTGTCGTTATAATGACAAACGGATCAGCTTCAAGGAAAACACCGGACAGAAAAGCCACCAAGTCTGGACGACCTTCATTCACACAAGTCGCCGGTTCCCAATGCCTACAGAGAGCCTACAGAAACACCCTTGCTTGTGACTATGGAAATCTGGGGATATGCTCGCTCTCTCTGCCAGCCATGCGATGTTTAGCAGCATTATGTTTGTGCTGGTGGACTGTTACGATGTGTATAATGAGGGCCATCATGTACGCCACGTAAAACGAGCGTTTTTTGCCGGTGGTTTTCTCTCATAAGCGATCTCATTTCGATACGTTTGGTCTCGTGTTAATTGCTGTACTTCACTCGGTAACATCATCGTATTAGTAATATTGTGTCATACTAAAATTATGTTGGTGGACTGCTAAAGGCCCTTTATTCCCTACCGCAGACGGCCACATGGAAATGCAGTCGGTTCCGTATTAATTAATGCGTACGCAATTACGGATCATGTAGTCATAATGACTGTGGATAATATGGCACTGAAAAATAAAACTTCATACTTGATAAAACTTCATTATTATTACATTTCCATTAGTGCAAAATATGCGGCATTGATTTTCAACTTGCCAATGATCGACTAAATCTAGAAAGTGTTTCCTGCTGGCTCATGGCCAGTAAATGTGATCTTCTTGGTAACATAGAATATAAAGTCTTCATATCAGAACGAAAGCTACCTTGTCGCCCTCCCCCAGATGGAGGGGAGGAGGGGAGCTGGGGGTCACGGTGGCGGTTACATGTTGTGATAATTATATTTATTAACTCTTTTGACCACGTATTGTTGATGCTTTTCAACCCAATATGGATGCACATTGCCATCTCTAACCTCACGCTGCCTTTTCAGTTTATCCCCAACATTTTAATGGAATCCATCATTATTTTTGACGAAGTACGAAGATGACGTTAACAAATGTGGATCTCCTTTTTCGCAACTTTCAATGTAAGACATCACCAGATCAATCAATCAATCAATCTTCAGATTTTATACTAATGATGGAGTTAGGTGTCCATCGACATATTTGCATATAATCTACGACGCTATTTACAAGTTTACCGGCTGAAATTTTTTTGATTTAATAAACTACGTGGATTTAAATTACACATTCGTAGAGATGCTTTAGTTTTTAGTTAATTTATGGCGAATTACGCTGGAGGAGATTAAAACGAAGAAACATTTGTGCTATTGCATGTACCGGAATATAACGCTTCTAGCCACAAAAGCTCTCTTCAGGCAAATCTACGTATTTGCATTATCGCCATCTTCCACGTATCACTAAATGACGCCCATCAATGCAGTGGTGGCCTAACTCATATTTTTGATGATGAGAAATGGGGGTTACATTATTGGTAATATTTCTAATTAAGTGAAAAAGATGTATAATACATTATGTTACCAAATATAGAAAATAGGAAATGTGTTTATGACAGGTTTTTTGTTTATGAATGTTTATATTGTTGATGCATTTTTTTTTATGCATTTTTGTTACAACTACAGACGGCGAATATAACATTATTTAATATATTGAATTATGTGAAATATATCAGCATGCTAAATTTTTTCATAATATAAATTTAAAGATTTCCCCCATTCTTTTTATATTAAGTTCCACATCAAATTAATTTTTCATCTCGCCAAACACATTTATTGAGATCTAATTAATATATTCGGAGAGACATAATAGTTTATATGTCTGTATTATGTGATTGCTGAGTGATGACTGATTAATGAAGAAAAACTAATGAAAACTACATTCACATTTCAGCGCAATTTTTTTATGGTGTCCTAATCGTGAAAAAATTGTGGTTTGGATTACCATTTTTCAAACGTAGGATATCCATAAATGACTAATCATATTTCGTTCTTGTTTTTTCTTCAGATGGCCTATATCTCCGGTCCTAATATCTTGCACTTGGCTTTAAGAAAAAAAAGTTTTTATCGCTTAATCACGATATTGTCTTCTTTGGGTCACTTGATGGTAATATTTCTATAATCGAGCCCTAATTTCTACTGGATGCAGAAAGCCATGTTTAATTATCTTTACAGCAAATCGCTCGCAAAGGAAACGTGTAATTATGTCTAGCGTGATAATTTTTTGGACTACCTCAAACTTATGGCATAGACCACACGTTAATAATTCGCTGACGACACTAGAGAATAGCTGGTGTGGACCATTTGACGCACATATAAGAATTGTATGTCTTTTTTCCTGTAAAAGTCCGGAGTGTGGTTTCTGCAATCAGTGGGCAGGCTTTGCACTATTAGGTTATCTTAATTATTGCACAGTCCTTGTGTTCACTCATTAACAATGATGTCATGATTGACATCGAACGCATATACATATCAAGGACCCATCTCAACTGATCTCTTACACTAAACAGTTGTTGAAAACATTCAGAACCAAGATTCATCGCTGTAATATTAATTTCATATGCGAAACCTTCTGTAATGATATTTTTCATTTTGTTTTGTTAGTCTCAAATGGTCTTTTCTGACATTAATCCGGTTGCTTTTTTCATTATTTTCCTACCAGATATAACCATAATCGTTGCTACATTTTTCCTCAAAATGGGCGTTTTAACTTTATAAGACAATGATTCATTAACTATCGGAGAAAAATATACAGGCTTTTTGTTTGTTTTTGATATATTCTATACCTATCTTAAGAATGGTTTTAATCGTTACCTGAGTATCTTATGTCACCTTTTTGAGGCTATTTTGTGTTGTTTTGTTGGTTTTCTGCAAGTTCCATTAGTTGCTTAAAATGACATGTTTTAATGGTGTAATACTTTATAATTTTTGTTACAGATGTATATGCAGTACCTCTTTCAACTAATTAACAGGGACACATAATTTTATGTCATGATAGTCTAAACACAATTTATATAACTAATAAGTCCTTTTTGCTATTTATATAATCGTTTTTAAATCAGCTTTTATTTTGCATTGTTTGCGTACTGTATTTTTTACGCAATCCCTTTGGCTGCTGTTCTCTACCTCTTCATTGGCTATAGTTAATCACGACGTGAATACATTTTACAAATCATGTTTACACCGTATTTCTGAAAAATTTTTCATCATTTATTGCAATAGTTACAGCAAAAAAGAAAATAACCAACCGTTGAATCTTCCGATTTTACTTTAATTATGGCGGTTATTTCCCATTTACATATTTTAATTTATCTACGATCTGTAATGCCATTTATAAGTTTACGGAGCATACAATTCCTATTGTTAATGCTAATACACATGAAATGAGTTGAGAGACAATAGACCATTCTGAGGTAGCCATCACAGTCGTAAGGGTGTATCACAAAAATATTACATAATATTTTTTTTTTAAATTGCAGCATGGTAATGTCTCATTCAATGATGCATAAACTAACAAATATTAAAAAAAAGTTGAACATACTATGGAAAAGCGACCACTAGGAAAAGAAATCAAGAGGTTTCTGATCACTTGCTATAAGTGCTACCCTTAATAAACCCCTAAGGTATATCAGATAATAACAGAAGAATAAGCAGAATATAAGCATCGAATATGATTGGTTTAGGCGGTCCCACTACAAACAACACTTCCCGGTGAGTGTTATGTATATGGGAGAATATGTGGATTGCAGGTTATCTACAGTTATACTTATTCTATTATAGGTTTCTACAGGCTCAAGAATGATAGGCATGTCATCTTCATTCATAACATTCACATAAATGTAGTGGTGATAAAGCATCATTATAGTACCATTGGATTTTACCGTTTTGTAAATAACTGGATTTTTTGTTTATATTCTCTATTGTGTCGTGAATCGTGATTGTATATTATGCAAATATTACATTCCTTTAATCAGATATTCTATCAATATCAGAGAATTACTAGGCATTGGCTTGCACACTTGCTTTCGAGAACTAGATGGCATTTGAATACTTTACCTTATTGTCGTGTACTAAACATGAAATGAACTTAGGTTTGTTCTTAAAATTTGCACAAGCATAACTTAGTTATTCTCTCACTATTAAAAAAATTCTGTGGCCAGTCTTGCATGCCTACCGTATAGTTCTTATTTTTTCTGAACTCCACGTTTCCGCATTAGTTTCTTGTGTAGTAGATAAGATGCTAGCCAATGAAAATAGCAGTTCAAACGCTCATGATTCACATGTTCTTTTATTGTAATTTGAAATGTCGACTAGTAGAGCTCAACGCGGGCAGAATGTTGTATACCTGAATAATAGACACTATGTAACCTTTAATTAATAAAGTAGAGATAAGCACTTTCTTGTTGTTCCTATCTGTATTGTATCGAATAAAAAATGCTCCCTTAACACCCTTTTCTGATTAGGGCAGCTGCAAACACTTTCAACTAGATATAATCTGCTCGGCCATACTTTGTTCGTGTGTTCAAATACAAGAACTAAGTAGGCAAAAAATCCAGAAGCTTTTATATTGATTGTCGTTGTCGTGCCTCGTCACGTGTTATAATAACGTTAAAGCACTCACTGGTCAACCATATTTTGAAGTTGGGTGTGCGTTATAAACCTATATAAAGTATAAAGTGACCACCGTCGGTTCAGGCGTTTCGATGGGAGATTATTAGTGCAACTTGATGCTTGCGTGGCGTTTATCTCCCTTGCTGTAGATGAGTTTATCTCCCTTTCGGACAGACAAAATGTCGTGTTGTTGATTCAGCGATGATCCACCGATCGGAAATCGATGAGGAAAATACATCCTTCTCTCACGCAGGTTGGACTCTAATGAATTAATTCCGCATTCCTCTTTGTGAAATATTCTTAAATAAAATGCAGCGTATGACTGGGTGAACTAGGAATTCATGTAACATGTGTAGCATACCGTAACGCAGTCGATAAACTAAACCTTTATTAAACTGAGTGTTTTGAATACAAGAGGCAGTGGCACTGGCAGTGAGTGAGCTTCCTTATTGCGTTAAATTATTCGGAGTTGTCAACGATGTCAATGCTAAGATGGAGCTAACACAGTCGTGAAAGGTACAAATTGCTAATTCGCCTTTATTAAATAGCCTTTAATAAATTAATAATGTTAAACATGGTTTTCACGCTTTAGTTTAATACCAAAATAACGAATAAACTAATCTTGATCAACATCTTGGCTACCAATTATCATGACTTTGATACCAAAGCATACATGTTATACTACCCCTATGATGTATTAGTAATTACTCTATGCTGTCTAAAACTCTCTTCTTGTCTATATATTTTGATGGGTGCAGTTAACTTGTGCAATCCGCCTGCCGATGTTCCGCCATGACACCGGCATATATTCTCTCACTAACCCTAATTTATATGGTAACCTGGATCGCACTAGTTCACTGCGCCTTTCTATGTGTTAACTATTGTGTTTAAATGAAATGTATATCATGGATAAAATGTATTGTTGCTTATGCACACATAAATCACTACTGGATGTCAATTGTGCAATGTTGATCAAATGCATTTCACTCATGCAAATTCTCGCAAATTTTTAGTCAACTGACATTAATGACTCATATAACAGGTGGAGAGAAATCTACATATAAAACCTTGCCTCTGCTGGTCCTGAACCCAACATAATAAGAACACTAATAATAAAGCTTTCTTGAGAGTGCCGAATTATCCCTTGGTCAATAATGACAAGATGATGTCGACGACACTTTACAATGTTACTAGCTAAAAACATTAATGAAGCCATGTGCAATTTGAGGAGTACTGCAATGCCTAGTGGTAGTTTTACACTTAAAAACTCTATAAACTTGTACAATATACACATACTTACGCTGATGACTTCATTGAAATATGAAGAATTAAATATAAATATGTAACATAATGTGAACTAAGAAAAACTTATGAACTATGCAGTAAATCTATGTGTAAGCATGGGTGAAGATGAGAAATCCATCTCCGGTTAACTGGTCACCTGCTCCACCAACTGAGGCTACCCTGCATTAGCATTACTTTCACTACTATAAGTACCCCCTCATTAACGCTAAGTTAGTAAAAATTAATACTTAAAAAATCATATGTGGTCTTTTATTTTATATTTTTATTTTATTTTATTTTATTTAGTAATTTTATTCATGCCTGATTACTTTAAGCTGATGTTATGGAGATTCATGATGGTCTGTGTTTTTTATTTTTCACGTATGTAAGCTTTTATTCTGTTTCCTCTGATGCTATCAACTTATGAAGGAATAGCAGCTTTCACGATCAAGTCACTAGTATATTATCCGACATATCCTTGTATGTATGTATGTATTTATACGTTGATTACTGAAGTAATTGTTGTGATATGCCATCCTTGGCCCTTATTCAAAGCTAGCCTATTAATGTCGTTAACACGACAATCTGATTAGCCTCACTTATAAGGGGTGGTGGAAAAACACCTAGTGTGAAAAACCCACCGAGTCTGGGCAGACAATTGAACCTTTTCCATTCACGCCATTGGTTCCAAATGTTTACATATGAACTCCATATTCCCATATTCAACAATATGCTCAAATCCTAATATCTCAACACATATGTCCAGTTGTTACTTTAAAGGCTAACTATATACGCATAGATTTGGCGTTGTTTTATATAAATAATTGATTAGTTCATGGGTATCAAAATTATTTTTCCTAAGACCCGAATCATATTTGTCTGTTCCCATATCTCACACAGCTTTTAACCCTTACCACACTGACAACTGTACGTCGCATTACTATTGTAATATAATTCCGTGACAGCAGAATGCAAAGGGTTAAGGATATTATGGTTCAACAATGGCTCCAGTGTCTGGTATTAGTTTTTGCTTCGTGTATCAGTCTGCTAGATCCCGCTTTCGATATGTTACTGATAGTCACTATAATTTTATTCGCGCAGTCTTATAATTCGTTAAGTCATTTAGTTATTCATTGAATACAAAACGTTAAGTGTATTATACGCGGCATTCGGTGTTGTAATTAGACCAAATCCTTGAGGACGAGTACTTAGTTTGGTTCTCGGCGCTTTCATCATGGTGGCTTTACAGTATTGAGTAACTATCGAAGTACTTAATATAGTGTTTATTAAAGTTTTGGTTAGTGTTTATTAAAGTTTTGGTTGTTAGTATACACTTTATTGTCGCGTTCTTCCAACACAAATCCCAATACTAATAGATTCGACGCTGTATATAACAGTATAGACGGCGTCGTAGTTTGAATACTACTCGCATTTATGAACGAGGAACATCGATTACTTCGCAGTCACCCTGGTCACCAGATCATGTGAATTATTGACACTTCTCCCTTCGCGTCTGGGCACCGTCTGCGCCTCCGGTTGGCACGGTTAAGCTAATGGATATGTCAGCCATCATTTCTCTTCAGCGTCATGTGTTCCGATTCGCGGTGTAGAACTATTTCCTTAGCTGCGGCGAAGGGGAATTAGCGTAGTGGTTAGATAGTCGGAATTGAAACCAGAAACCAGAAGACCCTTCTCCGATTCCCGGTTGAGCCAGTATACAGCACGCAGCATCTTTCAGATAAAAAAGCGCCTTATACCCCACACGACTTCCGAAAGTCCGGGTAGCTCTTTCAACGAGAAATCAGAAGACCCTTCTCCGATCCTCTGTTGAGCCATGTATACAACACTCAGCATCTACCAGGTAAAAAAGCACTTTATACCCCGCACGACTTCCGAAGGTCTGGGTAGCTCTTGCAACCACAAACCAGAAGACCCTTCTCCGGTTCCCGGTTGAGCCAGTATACAACACGCAGCATCTTCCAGATAAAAAAGCGCTTTATACCTCGCACGACTTCCGAAGGTCTGGGTAGCCCTTGCAACCACAAACCAGAAGACCCTTCTCCGGTTCCCGGTTGAGCCAGTATACAGCACGCAGCATCTTCCAGGTAAAAAAGCGCTTTATACCCCGCACGACTTCCGAAGGTCAGGGTAGCTCTTGCAACCACAAACCAGAAGAGCCTTCTCCGGTTCCCGGTTGAGCCATGTATACAACACTCAGCATCTACTAGGTAAAAAACGCTTTATACCCAGCACGACTCGCGAAGGTCCGGGTAGCTCTTACAGCGTACTTATGTAACCGCTTCTGTCTGATGTAACTGTGCCTCACATGCTCTATATGGTTTATATATCATTCGCCTCTCTTCTCTGTCATCATCTCATCGTAAAATTTATTCACCCCTCGCAGAGATAACTGAGTGTGCGGCATACGTTTTCTGTGTGTTGGCATCTTCAACCGGTGATACGCATAGATAAATGTCAACTGTCTGTCCAGACTCTAGTTCTCACTACGCTATTCCCCCCCCCCCCCCCGCTATAACAAATAAAGCTTATGCTTTCCATGTGTTTACCACTATGAATAGCCAGTGATGGCCTAAATAAGGGGCTTATTGCAGCAAGCGAGCATATACGACGCATATACGTACAGGAACATATATACCTACATTAAATACACTATAATATTTCTTCATTTAATCCTTAGCACACTGTTGTCCCAGAGTTGTATTGCTATAGTAATGTGACATACATATGTCAGTGTGATGAGGGATAAGGTGAAGGCGGAATATAGGCGTGTCATCGTAATTTACCAATATTGGTTATGTCGGTTGTTAAGTTGGTTACACAGTAAAGCGAAGCATTCCACAATCGAGTATTCATTTTATGGAGTAGAACCCTCCCCCTCCTCTCTCATTGCCCTTAGGAAAGCGAAAGGTTTTCAAATTTTGGGTATCATACTGGAAAATACCCAAGACTGAACGGAAGTCTGTTAAATCGGCAGTATTTTAGGCTAGATTTGGCCTCAATTTTGAGTTCTTGCGGGAGTTAGTTTATTGATATATATATTCCTTGTAATTTCTTTTCACGTAAAATTTGGTTACATAGATTTAACTCTAATGATGGCGATATTAATCACGATTATACAACATTTTTACTCTTCATAGAAGGAAAATTTAATAGAGAATGAAGTACTATTGTCTATCAGGGGATGTCCTGACTATAAATGTCATGTCCATTTGTTATTAGTTAGGGGAGCATTTTGTTTAGGCTACGTTCTGACTGTAAATGTCATGTCCATTCGGTATTTGTTAGGGGAGCGTTTTCGTAAGGGGACGTTTTGTTTAGGGGACGTTTATGACTTTAAATTTCATGTCCATTCGGTATTTGTAAGGGGAGCATTTTGGTAAGGGGACGTTGTGTTTAGGCGATGTTCTGACTTTAAATTTCATGTCCATTCGGTATTTGTTAGGGGAGCGTTTTGGTAAGGGGACGTTTTGTTTAGGGGACGTTCTGACTATAAATGTCATGTCCATTCGGTATTTGTAAGGGGAGCGTTTTGGTAAGGGGACGTTTTGTTTAGGGGACGTTCTGACTATAAATGTCATGTCCATTCGGTATTCATTAGGGGAGCGTTTTGGTAAGGGGATGTTCTGACTATAAATGTCATGTCCATTCGGTATTTGGCGATCGATCGTCGTCAGGTGACTGCGAATCGTGACTCGCGACTCGCGGACGTCGATATTGTTTCGTACGTCGGTGTAAAATAAGTCGGTGAAGTATTGATCATTGCCCGCTCGAGTGCGGGTATGTCAATGGTCGTCGTGTCAGTCACGGCAGCCAAACGGCGCGGAGGGGGCGAGTCTGCTTACCGGTACGTGCGAGTTTTATCTTTTCTGTATGTAGCTTGTATCGCGTCCACGTTTATCTCTCGCCAATCGCAGGAGAACTTTCGCCGCGTTTTAGCCCTGCGGCTTGTTTCAATCGAGGTTTTCGTCGCGTTTAGACGTTACGTTGAGAAGGAATCTTCCGACTATAGCGTAGCTTATTATCACTATTATTATTATTATTATTACCTACTTTATGTGGTTTAATAGCGCTAATGAAAAGCTTTCTTGGTTGTCCAATAGTACTAGTTTTCTTAATGTAACTTGGAACAATATTGATAGCATAGTCAAATATCCGGTTTAAATGATTTCAGATCATTACCAATTGTCATTCCCAACACGTGATTGTTTAAATTTAACAAAAGTTATAGTATTATTTCGAGTTTTCATGTTATCTCAATCCAATAAGTGTAAAGTCTGACACCCCTGCGCAGTAACCAGGGATAATAATGTCACTGCGCTCAATGATAAATCAAAGAATGATAAATATTCAACTAAAGGCTATTTTCGAAATACATGAAAGATTAATGAGATGTCCCTGATATTATATCGCGGTTTTGATGGGCGTAGCTCCGATACACCCTTCATAAAGAGATTAATTAACGATCAATGGCTCTCCACCTATAGTACCTCTGCAAGTTCAGCTTAATAATAAAGATAATGCATCTCTTTCTGTGTTGATGGCGCTATAACATAGGCCATCATTGGAAAGTGACGTAAGAAACTTCAAAACTATACACATATCAGAGGTGTATCATAATGAAATTTCCCTTCACACACTGTACTCTATCTCCACGATGCCAAAATTCGATTAACAGTTGTCTCCGGTAAACCTTCGTTAATTAATGCTTCCCTGACATGAAGAATACTATCAAATGCAATGATTGCTCCTGAGGGTGGATTGTATACCGATACGGAAGAGTCAGTAGATCCTGAGAGCACTGTAGATGTAATGGTGGAGCTAGTAGTAGTCGAGTTGTCATAGGATACCATGGCCAATTGGGGAGTGCAAAGACACCGATGACAGTATCCTGATCGACCTTGCGTAACACTCGACCTATAAGATTGAAAGGTGGGAAGACATATACATGATATAGTGATAGCATGTATATGTTTCGCCTCTGGGTCGCGGTTCCTGGAAGTGAATAGCTTTACCTGGTAGTTGAAACTGGACGCAAATAAATTAATTGTAGGAGTAGCAATTTTTTTAGTTAGTTCCCGAAAGATATTGCGGTTTAACTTCCATTCTATAGCATCAATAAACTTTTGTGACCTTTCATCTGCCAAAGAATTGAATCTGCCCACAATGAAAGCAGCTCTGATCCAAATGCCTCTCTCGATGCACCATATCCATAGACTTTTATCAATCTCATTGCAGACATAAGAATGGGATCCACCCATACAATTGACATAAGCAATAGCAGTCGTGTTGTCCATCTACACTTTAATATGCACATAAGTCATATTTGTGCAAAATGCTTTCAGGCCCAAAAACCCAAATTTTAATTCTAGAACATTAATATGGACGCACATGTCAACATCTCACCACCTCAAACCTATAGACTTAATCATATTCTCGTCTACACGTGGAGAATAGGAAAGTTTTTAGTTTGGCTTTAGAAGTATTTATCACTGTGCATTGTCTGATGTGTAATGGTAGAGAATTAAAGAGAATGGGCGAGGCAACAGCGAAGGCTCGGTCCCCAAAGTTGACTCTTTTCGAATGTGGTTCAGTCAGAGTGAGTGTTTGACTTTGTCTGGTGGATCTACCTGTGTTTCTTACGGATATTAATGATAAAAGATATGATGGTGCAGCATTGGTCAGACTCTTAAAAGTCAAAAGCAAAACTTTGAAAGCGATACGCTGTTGTACAGGCAGCCAGTGTAGGGACCTTAAAATCAGTGGGATGTATTCCCTTCTTGTTGTTCTAGTAAGAAGACGAACTATTTTGTAGTTTTTGAAGTCTACTTATTTGAAATTTTGGCAATTTAATGTAGAGAGAATTACAATTGTCTGATTTACTAGTGATAAAGGCATGGATGAGAGTGTCACATAGAGAATGGTCTAGGTATTTCGAAATGGAACGGATATTTCTAAGTTGAATATAAGAACGCTAAATGTTTTTGAGATTTGTTGTTGAAAACTGAAATTGTCAAAAATGACACCAAAATTTCTTACTGAAGTATTTGGGGTGATTGTAACCTCTTTGAGAGTGATGGAGATATCAGAGGTTGTCTGGCTTGCCAAGGGAGATTATATGAGCATCAATTCAGTTTTTCTCAGGTTAATTTTTTGTTTATTTACTGTACCCACGCACATTGCAATACTTTGGGTGCATGAACTGTTGATTGTTTTTGTGTCGGTCTAAAATAGAAGTGCGGCCATTCTGACCGTAGTAACCGGTTTGTATCTATCCGGGGCACGAGTATAGTTCCCGCGCATATATCCGCGATCATATGGTGCCAGCTGATTAGTAACTTCGTTTGTTTCATTTATTGAATACGAGCATACATATCACTGCCATATAACAAGGCAGGTTCGATAGCAGTTGATTCTATACTCGAACGTGCCGTTAATCTCGCATTTATGATATCGCGGTACTTCTGATTGAGCCATTGATTCGCATGATTAATCCGAGCACAAACGTCAACACAGTTCATCAGCATATCAACATAGTTGCTGGAGTACTGTCAACAACGCTACTATTCGCATCTTCCACATGCGTCAACAGTGGCCGTCACAGCAATTATAGCTTGCACTGATGATTTCTGAATTTTCTGAAACTACTCATGTGACGAGCGGCTCGAAATTGAATTTTTTTCCCAAATTTCACTATTTACCTCGGTAATGACAAAACTGTCACGATTCTTAGGTCGCGCATGTGACTGCTATATCTCTCATTCTCTTTACTTTCTCGTCTGGTTGCTGATTTTTTTGCGAACCCTGATATGATCCGTATCAGTCTCTCCTCGATTGGTGCCGAGATTTTCTCAATAACGTCGTAGTATTGCTCAATAGAATTTAACGTTTCGGCGTTATAATCGTGCCTACCGGTAGCGCTAGACTCATCGTCTACAAACCTATCCACACTTATCATCAGCGGCGATTGTTCCGTGTCTAGAAACTATATATTATTGGCCGTCATCACGAACGAACTTATGACCTTTTCCGAGCGATCGAATGCGCACGTATTTACTTTCGTTTTCCGTAGCTATTTATTTTGTTTCCAGTTCACAGATATATGTTCGTAAGATTTCTCACTATTCCCAGATGGACTGATCATCGCATCCAAATTATATTATAATTATCACCGTCGAATGTATTAAGGTCATAACCATTAAGGATACCCGCCAAGATTTTGTTTTGTTCTGCCATGGTTTGGTTTTAAACAATGGGCCCAAATTGAAGTTTCCTGGTGATATGATTTTCCGAAAACACAGATATGTATAAAACTTATTTTGGGTAATAGGATGGGCAAGAATTTTAGTAAATATACCAGGGAACATCACTCTTTTCCTTTCAAGTATAATTTACATTACCTTACCTTGCAATAGCAAGATGTCTGCTGATTTAAATTAATTCTGTTTGCGAAGATCGCGTGGCGCGCCTGAACTTTGACATCTGACTGAATCTTATGCGAACCGGAACTGTTCGTCATCTCACGTCAATTCTTGAGACAGCACATATGGTACACGTATAAAATTACAGACCCATACACTCGCGCAGCGATATATGTAGACCTGCATAAATTTGGTCATGAAATGAACGGCGTCGAAACATCATACATGAAGTATGGTACTTCTTAAATAAAATTTATAGCTAGGTACGTTAAACATGTGGAAGAGAATTAATAGACGTATTCGTAGTTTGAATTTGATTTGTAGTTTGAATTTGATTTGTAGTTAGTGAAGTTAGAAATTTTAGTGAAAAGTGTTAGTGAAAAAGTTTAAACCTACATATTTAAAATAAAAATAAAAATTTAAGAGTGACTAACGTAATAGGATTAACATGCTAAAAGTGGACACTACATTAAAAC
>WURV02159711.1:0-15861 GCA_011762755.2 Epimenia babai | reverse complement strand
CCCCTCCAACATTCCCCTCCAACATTCCCCTCCAACATTCCCCTCCAACATTCCCCTCCAACATTCCCCTCCAACATCACCCTCCAACATCACCCTCCAACAACACCCTCCAACATTCCCCTCCAACATTCCCCTCCAACATTCCCCTCCAACATTCCCCTCCAACAACACCCTCCAACATCACCCTCCATCATCACCCTCCATCATTCCCCTCCTACATTCCCCTACCGCAGCCAGTGTCGAGGAGAGAGAAACATCAAGGACCATTTCAATTTACTGTATTCGACATGACCCTTAAATTAATTTAGTGACTGCCTTGACCACCCCTCCGGTAGGTCATTCCAATCATTTGCAAGACGTTTCCTAAGATTTTTTTTCGCACCTCATGTCCTACAGTTTACTTCATCAGTTTCAATAGATGACGTCTCGTTCTTTTTTCAACTACGATCATTCACATATCATATTGCCATGGAAACATGGGTAATTTGGATCGAAATCTCAAGAGGTAACCGCCATGTTAACCCCATAAATACATGACACTTTATGTAGTAAGTCAGTCACTCAGTAATTCAGTAATTTAGTCATTGAGTCAGTCAATTAGTCAATCAATCAGTCAGTAACTCAGTCAGTTATTCAGTTTAGTCATTAAGTCAGTCAGTAACTCAGTCATTTTAGTCATTAAGTCAGTCAGTTAGTCCATCAGTCAGTCTGTAACTCATTCATTTAGTCAGTTTAGTTATTAATTCAGTCAGTTAGTCAATTTAGTCATTAAGTCAGTCAGTCGATTAGTCAATAAGTCAGCCATTAACTCAGTCAGTCAGTTAGTTAGTATTTAAGTCAGTCAGTCAGTCAATTAGTCAATCCATCAGTCAGTAACTCAGTCAGTCAGTCAGTCATTAAGTCAGTCAGTAACTCAGTCAGTCAGTCATTAAGTCAGTCAGTAACTCAGTCAGTCAGTCATTGAGTCAGTCAGTAACTCAGTCAGTTTTATAGGCTGATTACCTCGATCATCGTTGCGTAGGCCATTCCTGGCACTTGACAAAGCTGGCCTATAAATGTGGTTAACACGACAAACTGATGATCTTCAGTTATAAGGAGTGGGTGAAAAACACCTACCGTGAAAACCCACCGAGTCTGGGCAGACAAATGACCTTCTCCCATTAATGCCACCGGTTCGAAACGTCTACAGACGGGCAACAGATGTCACCCACTCGTCTCTGTCTACGATAGTTAATGGTTATTTTCTATGAGATGGGGAGGTAAGCGACATAGAAACCGTCCATAGAGCATCTGAAACACAGCAAACATCATACGCAAGCAGCCCTAACATAACCAACCACAATATGGGGGGGGCAAAGAGAGTTTGGGACAATTAATGTAATGACGATTTTTGAACGGTATTCCTTGTGTTTCTAGTTAATCAGATTAACCGTAAATTCGTAAAGTGTCTCTGATAGCCATGTGTTAAAAGGGCACTATAAATCAATAAAATTTCATTTCATGACCTGGCCTGGATACGTTACGGTAACGCTGACCTATAAACATACATTCATGTCAATATAACCCGATACATCCCTAGCCTGTCCCCCCTCCCCAGTAATCTGAGTGTCCACGATATGCATCGCCCTACATAATGTCAACTCTCAGACTTTTGTTCGCGTATTGTCTGCATGAATTTAATTTATGAATAATTCAAATATCGCTATCGACTATAATTACTAGATGTAACATTTTTAAAAGCTTACCAGTACATACCTTTAAGGCTTGGACTTTAGATATTTGAGTTTTGTGTCCAAAAAAAATGCTATCAATGGCGTATAATTATAGTAAAATTTTTAATGAGCATATGTTACATATCGCTAAACAATTTCTATGTCCTTAAACCAAACGTAACAATGAAGGAAGAAACCGATTATCTACCATTCTAATAGCATTGAGCTTCGGTTGTTTTTGCGCCCAATAAATCGTTCAAATATTCGCCGCACGCCATTTCGTTTCGTATGAACAAAGAATCAGCGTGCCGCGTTTAACAGAACGGACAAGTTGCCAAAAATATTTTTAAAAAACCGATGTTTCGAAAGCTACATGACAGAAAATCGGGACGTTAACCCTTAGCACTCCGTTATCAGAGTTTTGTATTGCTATAGTTATATAGTGTATAATTGTCAGTGTGGTAAGGGTTAAAACGAGACATTTTAATACATACGATGTTTTCTACATCGGGTGACTTACGAGCGCGTGTCTATACCCAGTCGCACCTGTAGCAGGTATTACGGTGACATTTGTCATTTCGGTCCGTAGATTTATATAAAAGTCGTCGTGATAAGAGTGAAGGAATAACGTAGACATCCTAGACATCCGTGAGTTAGGCCTAGACGCTAATCCGCTGTATATTCGTTGGTAACAGCTAGACATCTGTCATTTCTCATTATGTCGTCACTTTACGTCACGCGTAACGTTTTATTGTTTACTACGACACCTGCCTCATATTGATATCAGGTGAGCATCGATTCAGCCCAGATTTCATCGTGGATTTTCCCACTAGTTATGACAGTTAGTCGTCTGGCCATCGTCTCGTAGAGTTTACGATTTATTTTTAGTTATTTTTGTTTAAGAACTTACGGCAGTTAAAGACGATTATTCGCAGCTTATTTTACACTGTCTAATATATGTATGTGTGTATTTATAGGCTGATTACCGAAGTAATCGTTGTGATAGGCGTTGCGATCCTGGCCCCTTATACAAAGCTAGCCTATTAATGTGGTTAACGCGACAATCTGATTAGCCTCACTTATATGGGTTGGGGGAAAAACACCTAGTTTGAAAAACCCACAATTGCGAAACCAGACAATTGACCTTTTTCCATTCACGTCACTAGTTCCAGATGTCTACATACGAGCTACATATGTCGCAGACTCTGCTAAGTCTATGATAGGTGCATGTTCATTTACAATGAGATGACGACGTAGCGGGGAGGTAAGCGACATAGAGAGCACATATGGAGCATCTAAAGCACAGCAAACGTCAGAGGGGAAAAGCCCCAAAAGAACCACACTGCAAGGGCTAACTAGACCCCAGTAGGCAATGGGGTTTAAGGCGTTTTCAGCCCGAAAAACGCCACAGATAGTATACTTGTCAAAGCGGGATTTGAACCAGGGGCCCCTGGATTCAAAGTCAAACGCTCTAACCACTACGCCCCCTCCCCGCCCCCTATTCTGTTTAATTTAAGAAGAGCTTCTCCGAAAAACGAGCTATTAGCCATTTTACATTCATTCATTATGCACACATATAATAAAAAGTCCCGGCCAAATTGTGATGTTTTTCCTTAACACGCTTTCTTGCTTTCATTTATTTTCAAGGCATGTTGATTCATTATAGACTATTGTATGAAGCCCGCCGTCATCTGGTAGGGCAGAAATATCAAAATGTAGGCCAGAAATATCAAAATGTAGGACAGAAATATCAAAATGTAGGACAGAAATATCAAAATGTAGGCCAGAAACATCAAAATGTAGGCCAGAAATATCAAAATGTAGGCCAGAAATATCAAAATGTAGGCCAGAAATATCAAAATGTAGGCCAGAAATATCAAAGAGTAGGCCAGAAATATCAAAATGTAGGCCAGAAACATCAAAGAGTAGGCCAATCTATTGATGGTGTAGAGCTCGTTTTGCAAATCTTGCTCTCTTCATATTGACATTCAAGCGTCGCATACGAAATTAAAACTCTTATTGTATCGTATATTGTATAATATACATTATAATTATTTACATCAATACATGTCTATAATCATTTCGCTTACGTCTTAAGTCTCGCCGTATACCTACACAAAGGTCACGTGACCGTAACGAGCGAATCACGATGCGGTTGTTGCTATAGTTATCGGTCGTGCGCTCACCGCGGTATTGTTAGAGTGATAATTAAGGTGGTGGTTAGTCCGCGCGTACAAAAGGCCCGAGATGTGACAGAGAGAAGCGTTGGTCGTTGAGTCGCCGAGTCGTTGAGTCAGGTTTTGTTTGTTTAATTCGACTACCCGACTATAGTTAGTGATGGAAACAGGTTTCACAGTTCGATGGCTCGCGTTGTAGTGTTTGGAACACAGGTGGGTATGAATTGTATCCGTGTGTTGCTTGCCGATTGTATTTAGACTGGATGATCACGATGTTTATGTAAGTCTACGAGATACCGAGCCGCGGTGAGTCCTGTTGCTTTTTTTTAGTCTTAACTGAATCATGCAAACGTTACCGGCGATTCGTGTCGTTAATTCATAATGGATTCTTGAGATAGTTACGTGCGAATCACGCTTTGCCCTCCAGTAATTAAGGTATTCTCCCCGGTCGTTAAGGTACACTCTCCAGTAATTAAGGCATTCTCCCCGGTCGTTAAGGTACTCTCTCCAGTAATTAAGGTATTCTCCCCAGTTTTTAAGGTACACTCTCCAGTAATTAAGGTATTCTCCCCGGTCGTTAAGGTACTCTCTCCAGTAATGAGGGTATTCTCCCCAGTTTTTAAGGTACACTCTCCAGTAATTAAGGCATTCTCCCCGGTCGTTAAGGTACTCTCTCCAGTAATTAAGGCATTCTCCCCGGTCGTTAAGGTACTCTCTCCAGTAATTAAGGTATTCTCCCCGGTCGTTAAGGTACTCTCTCTAGTAATTAAGGCATTCTCCCCGGTCGTTAAGGTACTCTCTCCAGTAATTAAGGCATTCTCCCCAGTCATTAAGGTACTCTCTCCAGTAATTAAGGTATTCTCCCCAGTCGTTAAGGTACACTCTCCAGTAATTAAGGTATTCTCTCCGATCGTTAAGGTACACTCTCCAGTCATTAAGGCATTCTCCCCAGTCGTTAAGGTACACTCTCCAGTAATTAAGGTATTCTCCCCAGTCATTAAGGTACACTCTCCAGTCATTAAGGTATTCTCCCCGGTCGTTAAGGTATTCTCTCCAGTAATTAAGGTATTCTCCCCGGTCGTTAAGGTACTCTCTCCAGTAATTAAGGTATTCTCCCCGGTCATTAAGGAACTCTCTCCAGTAATTACGTGATGAAAATAGCGAAAGGAGAATAGTGACTATCCCAAAGTTCAAAGGTTGTTTTGTTTATTCATCAGTGTCATATATATATGAAGATTTCCGTCTATCGTCCATCTGTCTGTCTCTCCATCTGGTATGTCTCGTGTGTTTATCTATGTATCTTCTGTCTCCCCATACTTTTTGTCCTCCCCTCTCTCTCTCTGTCTCTCTCACACTTTTCTTCTCCCTCCTTCAATCCTGCTCTATCCTCCCCATTTCCTCTCACAGCTGATTTGTCAGTCTATCCCAGCCGTAAGATAACATCGATATAGTTGAGCGAGGAAGTAACTCTCCGACAGTCATATATTATTATTTATTAGATTTATTTCATTAAAGCTGGATATCGTCATGGTAACAGCGACAGGTCATATCCTACACACCACATGATAATTCATAGATTTAATTAGGACCGAAGAGGCGTAGAACATTCAATAATGCACGAGCGAACAAAAGAAACGCGTTTTATCATCGGTTATAACCACATTCCCGGATCACATGATACTAATTTAAATCCTTAATTGCAGGTAACTGTTAGTGTATTTGCGTACTTAATATACCTGCGTGGAATAGATATAATTAAATTAATTTTCTTATCAGTGTGGTGTGGGGAACAATTTAAGTGTCTTATCAATCCTACCACAAATTGCATTGCGCCATGTGTTAATTTTAGGCCCAGTGTGGAGCGTCAAGGTATAACAATAAGGCGAATATTAAGTGTGTAATCATTTATTACTTACCTGTCGAGGTTCAACATAAGCGGATGCGTAATTAAATATTGCCATATGAGGTTCAATAATGGGGCATTAAAGTTATTTCTTTTGCAGTTAAATTTGTTGTCAAATGCATTCAGAGAGTAGGTCGGTTTTTTGTTATGACCCTCTTATGACGTGGACCCAGACTACTAGTTATAAATAATTCAGGTATGTACAGTCAAACCTCTATTAAGCTGCCACTCACGGGAATCACGACAAAGTGGCCGTTAAGACAGGTGGCCGTTTAATCCAGGTTTGACAATTTGACTAGTGTGCATGTCGGGAGGAATTTGAAGTGACCGTTACGACAGGTGCCCGCTTAATACAGGTGGCCGTTCGGGCAGGTTTGACTGTATATGTATTTCAAGTACCTCCCTGACACACCTTATCTTTTAGTTTATGATATTTTATTTGAACATTCAGGTGAGCATCTTGAGGTCTCTTTGGCACCTCGATTCATGTAATTATGTCACACAATTTTCTTATATGTTGTATTTTTCGCGTGATATTTAACATGGTTTTACAGCATGATTTTATGTTTGACAGGTTGTGACACTATCCGATCTGTGCTGTTATATTTTTAGTTACATTTTCTTTATCTGTGATCTTACTGTATATGTCTCTTTTATTTTCGACTTATTTATGGTATACCAAGTTCAATTTTGAACCGTATTCCTTGTGTTTCTAGTTTATCATAGTAACGGTAAATTTGTAAAGTGTCTTTGATAGCCATGCGTTAAAAGGGCACTATAAATCAATAAAATTTTATTTCATTCATTTCACATTCCGAATACATAATTCGTGGACTGAACCCATACACTCCTAAAACATTTCAGTATGAATATAAATATTTTTTAATATCTCGAGTCGGGAAATGCAATTCGATGGTAGGATACCACGGGGTAAATACCCTCATGTCAGATATCTGAACCAGAGACCTCTCCTAGAAATGCTCGGGGCTCTAACCTCCCTACCTCGCACGGTCACGTAGAGTAACGTAATAAATTGCAGAACAAACGTAACTTTGTACCAGGATGCGTCCCTTTGTACCGGGTTACCTCCCTTTGTACCGAGTTGTTTCCCTTTGTACCAGGTTGCGTCCCTTCATACATGTGTGAATTAATAAACAAGTGACTTAACGAATGACTGAAAGGTCTGGAATGTGATTTGAGACTATTTCTAGCCATTCTTTCTCGGGGTAGGACTGTCTCGACTGATCTTCGGCTACCTTGGCCGTAGTACTACACGCAAAAAGTTGCATATAAAAATTACGTAAACTCTTACATTATTTCTACATTAAAAATGGAAATTAGGCATTATATCCCACACATTAAAGCCGCTTGCGCAGCTTGGCAAATGACGGTTTGCGAGGGCTCACAGGGGGGTTAGCACCTCTATAACAGACGCTGGTAAACCACTCATAGATTTACTTTCCCAGTGTATATTAATTTGCGTTGCTACAAAGAAATTTCACCGGTACATATTTATGGCTAAGTCGACCAGAGCAATCCTGATAAATATTGTAGGGATACATTGCGAGGACACACGAGGGAAAACACAATGGTATTGCCTAGATTCGAACCCTCCACCTTCTGGTGTGGAGGCCGGCGCTCTACCACTTAGCTGTCCTGTACCCTCACATGACCTCTATGTTTACGCTAAACTTTGTGGAAACTCCTGCTTAAGAGGCCTCACCGAGAGTACAGATTTTAATAAATAACATAACTGGTTCAACATAGCCGACAGCCATTGGTTTAAAATAGCCGACAGCGGCTTGTTTAACATAGCCGACAGCTACTGGTTTAACATAGCCGACAGCTACTGGTTTAACATAGCCGACAGCTACTGGTTTAACATAGCCGACAGCTACAGGTTTAACATAGCAAATAGCCACTTGTTTAAAATAGCCAATACCATTGGTTTAAAATAGCCAATAGCCACTTGTTCAAAATAGCCAACAGCCATTGGTTTAACATAGCCGACAGCCACTGGTTTAAAATAGCCAATAGCCACTTGTTTAAAATAGCCAACAGCCATTGATTTAAAATAGCCGACAGCTACTGGTTCAACATAGCCGACAGCCACTGAATTAATATAGCAAACAGCCACTTGTTTAACATAGCCAACAGCCACTGGTTTAACATAGCCGACAGCCACTGAATTAATATAGCAAACAGCCACTTGTTTAACATAGCCAACAGCTACTGGTTTAACATAGCCGACAGCCACTGAATTAATATAGCCGACTGCCTTTGACCATTGATTTGAGATTTAAGAATTAAACACATCCCAGCGATACATCGCAACATCTGGTACGGAAGATGGACAAATAGAAATTGTACACCCCAATGTTTCTGTTCGATACACATCAACATAATCTTGTGGCTACCGTAGGTAGGTGCGCAGGTAGATGGCAAACATTGATTAGTGTAAAACCAAACAGCAGCCTAATTTATACAACTCATAGTGCAGTATGATTATGATATCATGGAATAGAACTACCGGTAACGGTGTTTTATTGATTTATATCAACCTTATTTTACAGCTAAGTTAATTAACATATTTCATTTCATATAATTTTTTGTTGGATATTTGCCGCACATTCATCAGCGGGTGATTTATCACATTAGACACATAAAATTGGGCTAGATTATAGTACATACAACATTTTATTAAGCGATATATTTTATAAAGCAGTACAACACTGTGGAGGTTACAACGTGGATGTCATCAACAGTTTTAAAATGTCTAATGCAAAATCACTAATTTTGGAAGTTTTCGCCAGATTAACTCCCTTCAATTTTTTCTGTTAGCTTTCATACATTGAATATACATTATCAGCTAAAGATTTGTAGAGGTGTCAAGGGCGACTGCCAACTAATCAATGCACCAAAGAGAACTTGCCTCCAACATCCACACCATCCCCACCATCCCCACCATCTGCACCATCCCCACCATCTCCACCACCTCCAACATCCACACCATCTCCAACATCTGCACCATCCCCACCATCTCCACCATCTGCACTACCTCCAACATCCACACCATCTCCAATATCTGCACAATCCCCACCATCTGCACTACCTCCAACATCCCCACCATCTGCACTACCTCCAACATCCACACCATCCCCACCATCTCCACCACCATCCCCACCATCCCCACCATCTTTACCATCTTCAACATCCCCACCATCGAGTTTAGTGAATGGAACATCAGTTATGTCATGTGGTGACCAACTGGATGTCGTTTGTAGTTTTTATCTAGAATTTGTATATTTGTCTTTTTGTTAACAAATAAAAATGGCTATTTATTATTGGTGATTATTATGATTTAAACACATCCGAATCAATCAGTTATGCGACCATTTTTTAAATTAAACACATCTAAATCATACAGTTATCAGTCCGTGTTATGATTTAAACACATCTAAATCATACAGTTATCAGTCTGTGTTATGATTTAAACACATCTAAATCATAGAGTTGTTAGTACTTATGATGATTTAGAGAAGTAAATTGTAGATTGTTCAGTCCATGATTTCTAATTACTAGTATTTAACTAAAATTTACTAACAGTGTGGTTTAGTCTGTATATATTTTACGTCACACTCATGTCTGGTTAGTAGGTCTGCTCTACTTTTCTGTCTATGTGTCTATTTTCCCGCTACGGTAGACAGAAAGAAACCAAGCACGAACAAGCATGGCCGATAATCACGAAATCAGTAAATCATCCGTCTTGATGAAGAAACTATAGCCGACCAAAAATGTCAGAAGCTATTTCGTGTATCTATACACCATGAGTAGAGACGAAATTACTTCATTCGGTTACTGTGGCAACGGGGATTTTCCGCGGGAATATTCCGTGACTGGTAATGACTGGCTGCAATCAACGTAATTGCTCAGAATCACGGGTCTTAATTGTGCTGATAAAACTCCGCGCGGTGTTTATACGATGTTTATGCGATGTTTATGCTACTAGGAAATACATACGTCGGCAACGCCAGGTGCTTCTGCGCCGTGTAAACATCGAGGAGGGAAGCGATATGATGTCTTAATGATGAAGTTCGTCTGCTAATTCTACTTAGTAACATTTAACGGGTTATGGCGATGGTTGTATTAAATTTATCTCCATCTCTATGAATATGTCGGTGTATGATTCATCAAGTCAGTGCCTTTGTGAAAGGTCACAACGCAGCTACATATAATAACACATTTTGGTTACATTTAGGCCCTGTTTTAAGAGTAATCAGGGACTTTGACTATCAGCATTGCGGAGTAGGACCTGTTTAAAGAATAATCAAATGACTATCAGCATCGCGGAGTAGGCCCTGCTATTTCCATAGTATTGTGTATGTACTACTGTTTATCTAGTACTAATCATGGATATTGTACTGTTTGTCAAGTACTGTACTGTTTATGTATGTAGTACTTTTTGTGTACCTAGTACTGTGTATGTATATGTATAGTACTGTATAAAAATAAACAAAAACAAAAAAATTTCATTGATTTATAGTGCCCTTTTAACACATGGCTATCAAAAACACTTCACAAATTAGGAAAACTATGGCTAACTAAACACAGAGTTCAAAAATCATATAAGGTAAACAATAATGTAAGAACATAAATGAAACATATCTAGTATTATTACAGATGAGGGACATATCGTGTATGTATCTTACACTGTGTATATATCTTGTACTGTGTGTATACCTGGTATCGTATATATATATGTTAATGTGTCGTCCTGTATCTGTATGTTGTATTATATCTGTATGTTGTACTGTACTGGATGTCGTACTATGTGTATATGTTGTACTGCGTATATATTGAGTATTGTGTATATATGATATTTTATTATGTATATATACTGTTCTGTATATATTGTGCTATATATATTGTATTGCGTATGTTTATTGTACCATATATATTTTGTATTGGATATGTATATTGTGCTGTATATGTTGTATTTATGTATATTGTACTGTATATGTAGTATTTTGTGTATATATTATACTGAACATGTTGTATTGTGGATGTATATTAAATTGTATATGTTGGGTTCTGTATGTTGCATTGTACATGTATATTGTAGTGTCATTGTGCATGTATATTGTGTATGTATTGTATTGTATATGTATATTGTGCTATTTATGTTTTATTGTGTATATGTTTATTATGCTGTATATATAGTATTGTGTGTATATTGTGCTCTATATGTTGTATTGTGTATGTATATGGTATTGTACATATTGTATTGTATAAGTATATTGTGCTATATATCGTATTGTGTGTATATTGTGTTGTATATATTGTATTGTGCATGTATATTATGCTGTATAAATTGTATTGTACATGTATATTATGCTGTATAAATTGTATTGTACATGTATATTATGCTGTATAAATTGTATTGCATATGTATATTGTGCTATATATAGTATTGTGTGTATATTGTGTTGTATATGTTGTATGCGTGTAGTAGTGTAAAGGGCTATATCTAGCCATGTGTGTGTGTAGATCTTCACTCAGCTTTCTACGGTCTTTATTCCACACCACATTCTTATGGCTTCCTCACATCAAATGATACACACTTGGCTAGTCCATCTCACCCAAGTCTATAAATTACGTAATGTTATCAAGTCATGTCCTACTAAATCGATTTTTGTTTGTGAATTTATAATATTCACTCCTGCTACATCTGCTTTCTGAAATGAGATACTACAACTCAAATGTCTTATAAGATAAATATCACGTAAATTTGATTGTGTCTATGAATTCTGGAATCCATTTTGATTACTTCAGTGGGGGTATACCCACATATTGGTAACTATCAAAATGTTTTTCAACCTAAGAGAAAAAGATAGCGCGATGACGAACCAATCAGATGTCCCCTGTCACAATTAACACCCCCTGAAACAACGACCCACCCCCAAAATGCTACCGCGCGGGGGAGCCCTCCTATTGTCAGAAGCGTTGGCATTTCTCGTGCTATCCCGTATTTTTTTTGTCGTAACTAGACACCATTGTTTTTTCTCCCAGTCTTTCCAACGTTAATGGCCTAAACCAATTGGGCACGAATCCAAATACCTTATTATAGTTCGAGACAAAAGACACGACTTACAAAACCTATTGTCATTTCCGGGCTGCCCAGTCGGGCAACGCACAATGGCTCGTGGCTGTCAATTGTTTGACCAGTGGGCACTACATAATAGTTTGTGAGTGACCACAGTCAATTAGGTTAGCTAACAAGTCCGCAGTAGCAGTTTGTTTCAGTGAGTCCATAGACTACAGACTACCGCTTGCCCGTGCTATACACTTTGATCAAATGAGATATACAGCAGAATGGTCTTAAAGAAAGGACTTTGTATAGATCATCTTACTCTAAACCGCCTCTCCGCAGTTACCGGTGTAAATCCAATGATATTTCGATGCAAATTTTAGTTCGTGATTAGATCACCGATGGTGCAAGATTGATTAACTTACGATAAGCGATTATGCGATGTAGACATTTCTGAGATGGTTATTTGTCAAACTTGTTAAGGACACTCGTGAAGATGTCTGACTGTAACTACGCTGTTTTGAAATCTTTTTTAGTTACCAAACGCACGGAAAAAACTCATTTAAATCATCGACAAACTTCTGCAGGTAAATTTCTGTTTATGAAATTTGTTTACGACATTTGTTTCTAAGATTTGTTTATGACATTTATTTCTAAGATTAGTTTATGAAATTTGTTTATGACATTTGTTTCTGAGATTAGTTTATGAGATTGGTTTATGAAATTTGTTTATGACATTTGTTTATGAGATTTGTGTATGAGATTTGTTTATGAAATTTGTTTATGACATTTGTTTCTGAGATTAGTTTGTGATTTGTTTATGAAATTTGTGACATTTGTTTATGAGATTTGTGTATGAGGTTTGTTTATGAAATTTAATGCAATTAGTTGATGTTAGACTTATAACAGTCAACCTTAAAATATGATTTTCCGTAGACCTAAAAAGAAAAAGAAAAATGGCAAGAAATGGTAGCGTTTTAGTGCTACTTTATAAATAGTAGGCAATTTTTGTCACAAGGATAATATCGCTGTCTTATTCTCTAGAGGAATTTTACAGTAAGGCAAAGTACAACATTTATAGACCTCAAGTATCGGACAATGAAGGCTCTCAGATGCGGTTTACAATGATTTATTATTGACAACTAATCAGCGCATATAAAATGCCCGATTCATGACAAATCTTGGCACAGTGAACTAGTGCGATCCACCCGCAAATGTTCCGCCATGGCATCAGCATATATTCTAACACTATCGCTAACTCCAACTATAACCCCAAATCGGATCGCACTAGTTCATTGTGCCCAAATCTATGATATCGATAAAAATTTAAGAATTCGAAAATCTTGCTCGTTTTCTGCAGTAGACGGCGCCTGTAAAAAATCTTTCTTTTGTTCTATTTCGTGAAAGACCAGGTTTAAACCCGCTGCACGACCAGCACCGAAGGCAAAATGGTTTTGTGAAATTTTGTATTTTTGAATTTACAACAACTGAAGATTTGAAATTTCCTGAGCTTTAAGGCATTAACGGGAATTTCAACTTGAAATTTTTTTTACTTTCTGACTTCCTCAGTACCGGTTTCCCATGCGGATTGACGATGAAGTAATATTAATCAAGAGAATGTTTCACGTTAACTCTGGCCTGACTCTGATCTACACCCACATGGACACATCTGTTAGCCATTAATTCCCAACCCAGAAATGATGTAAGACATGTTTCGTAAGTCATTCCGGTATTTCTCGAAGGTATCAGCTATCAGGTGGTATAAGCATTGAGTGCAGCCATCCCCTGAAGCATTGATTCAGTATCTTCATTTACATTACAATAACGCAATAACGGGACATTAAACCAGTGACAGCTACCACCGGAACAGAACCGCTGAGTTGGTAGAGCGCCGACTTACGAACCAGACGGTGGAGGGTTCGAATCCCAAGCAATACCAATTGTATTTCCCATCGTATCCTTGAGCAAGATACTTTATCCCGATTGCTCTGGTTGACTCAGCCATAAATAAGTACCGGTGAAGTTACTTTTGTGGCAACTTGAATTTTTCATCAACACTGGTGAAGTAAACTTGTGGGGGGCTTGCTGGTGCCTGTTATAGATCTGCCGTTCCCCAATGAGACGTAAACTGTCATTTGAAGAGCTGCGCAACCACCCCTTTATAAGTGCTGTATATGAATGTTGCACTTTACTTTTACCAATTATTCTCTTACCTAAGGTCTAACCCTAATCTACTCCTTCTGTTTACGTGTCATTTGTATAGGATACGGGGGTCGTCAAGTGAAAATGACTCAGCATCATCTTTTGTTTATTGACCTAGGAATAATTTGGCACTAAAAGTGTTATTACTTGTTATATTATCATTATTATCTATTATCATTATTATCTATTATCATTATTATCTATTATCATTATTATCTATTATCATTATTATTTAATATTATTATTATCTATTATCATTATTATCTATTATCATTATTATTTACTATCATTATTATCTATTATCATTATTATCATTATAATTCATTATTATTATTAAAAATGAAAAAAATTATTTTGTATAGTATTTGACCTACATCTATGTATGCCTACAGCATTTTTGTACTCTATCTTGTTAGTATATTAGTATGGTGTACCTAGTAACCTCGCCACTGAGCACTACACCCCTAGTGGACAATGGCGCCATACAAACGACAATATACCGCGACTAGATTAAAAGTGAATTTTACACAACACTAACATATTTTATATATTAGTAGATATTGTATTAAATTACAATAGCTGTAGGAACTTATAAAGGTACAAAGACTTAACTAAAATTTACTTATTGAAACCATAGTTAATAAATTTGACAACATTAAGTCGACAATTTATACGATATAGACGAAACAGTTGAATTGATACGGAGTGAAATGAATCCGATGAAACGAGACAGTAAAACGTGATTCGATAATCTATTCAGCGAATGTCAAACATGATTTTAATGCTACTGACAGGCCGTCTGTATGTCTCGTAGTTATGAATCGGCAATATTCCCCATCATGTCACCTCTTTTACACGAGAGACGCCATGCCGAGACGGGTAAGAACATCGCGTATCGCATTTCACGTGACATCTTTCGCAATAAATCCATTTGTGCAGCGCGTCTCATTTGCCATTATTTTAGCACGGTCAAAGACAGAGCGTACGGAGGGTCGGATCAATAGCTCGGCGCGCGCGTGTATCGCTAACGAAGGTCACACGAATTAACGCCGCGCTACCGTCTTGTGAAATAGTTACCGTGTCTACTAACGGCTTTTGTAATAGCGCGTTACCGAATGCTTACCGAATCGTTACCTAGACATTACCTAGACGCTACTTAGCGAATACTCACGCCACGTCTGAACTACATTTGAACACAGTTAGTGCCATCTCTACTCGATTTTATTACCTCAGCCGCATCAACGATAATTGATCTTTTTACCAAAATTTACCTAGATTTCTATTATCTACTGATCTTATTCTACATTACACCTTACACGTCTATATTTGACTTTGCCTGGTCATCTGTCTTCCTGATATAAAATTATCGCTGCGTTTACGGCTAATCGTATTTTTCCATACTCTATCGTCGACGTTCGACCTGTTCCTCAAGTAATCCGTATCGGCGAGTGTTATTGTAATAGATTTTAGCCCATAATAGAGTAACCTCGATATATCGGAACTTGCGTTTGTCTCAATCAGCCTAAGCTATTTGCATTTTTATAGTTTTGCGAATTGCGATTGTGTCTCATGCAGCAACCCATAGCAGATAACATACAGCTTGCCAACAGCAACTAGCATTGCACCCACAACGATATAAAACAGCAACCAGAGCTCACACAAGGCAACTTGAAACTACCCATACCAACTCAAATCCACCCACACCAACTCAAATCCATCCACACCTACTCAAATCCACCCGTACCAACTCAAATCCATCCACACCTACTCAAATCCACC
>WURV02159700.1:0-15863 GCA_011762755.2 Epimenia babai | reverse complement strand
ACGACTCAAGACCCATCTCTTCTCCGAGTCACGTTAACTGGCTCACATTGTTATGCTGCGTGCTTAAATCCCTCCACCATATTCTGAACTGTGAACCCCTCTTAGAGCACGTTCTCGTGGCATAGAGCGGGATATTGAGTAACCTATTTATTATTATTATTATTATTATTATTAAGAAGACCCACTAGTTCTTTGAGAGTGTGAGTAAAGCAATATCGGGGATATAGCGCAAACAAAAACTACTCTGTTCCACCAACTGCTGATACTTCGAACTGATCGGTAATGGGGCACTTTGGACAGCTGTTCGCTGCGCGTGAATTTACACCAAGTACTAATTACGACAGACAATATACTATTACTTTTTCCTTATATCAGTGAGGGTTGATGACTCACCAGTGACCTGTGACCTCATCAGGAAGCACTTCCTCGCAGATCCGTACTGAGCGACAAGTTCTTGGAACTCTTCATGCGTCATATCCAGTGGGAGCTGCGCAATGCAGACGAACGTACCCGGCACATGTCGCTCGACACAGACGCTAATTGCAAACAACTTCCTCTGGTTGAGAATAGCTATCACGGCTTCAATGTTCTCGTTTTTGTGGAGACTCACAATAGCTGCAAGCATAATACAATAATGTGTATCTTACAGTCGTTACTTGGAGAGTAGCATGATACCATAATGTGTATCTTACAGTCATTACTTGGAGAGTAGCATGATACAATGCGTATCTTACAGTCATTACTTGGAGTGTAGCATGATACAATAGTGTGTATCTTACACTCATTACTTGGAGAGTAGCATGATACAATAATGTGTATCTTACAGTCATTACTTGGAGTGTAGCATGATACAATAATGTGTATCTGAGAGTCGTTACTTGGAGAGTAGCATGATACAATGTGTATCTTACACTCATTACTTGGAGAGTAGCATGATACAATAATGTGTATCTTACAGTTGTTACTTGGAGAGTAGCATGATACAATAATGAGCATCTTACAGTCGTTACTTGGATAGTAGCATGATACAATAATGTGTATCTTACAGTCGTTACTTGGAGAGTCACATGATACCAAGCAGTAATGTCTAAATGCAGGGCGATATCTGGCATTTACATCTGTGGGGAGAATAGCATGATACAGGGCATGTATATCTGTGGGGAGAGCCACATGATACAGGTATTTACATCTGAGGTGAGAGTTACATCTGAAAGCAGTCTAACAAAAGTCGTATTATATAATGGAATTATAAAAATTTTGTTATAGTAACATAATTTTCATTTCACACAATACTCACCACGATGGGCAGCAGTTAGTAAAGTGACAGATTCAGTCTTGATATCATCCATGTATTCTATGACATCCTACAATAATACAAGATTAGTTGACTGATCATTCAATAATTAATTAATAAATCTAATATATTTGGCACTGTACCATGAATCGGATAAAAATGTGTATTACCACGGAGCGAGAAAATCTCATTCAATTCCCATAATCATAGACAATGAATGCACATACGAAAATAAATGTTTGATATAATATACATTTGTATGATTTAGATAGGATGGACATATTTATAGCGAGGCAATGATATAGAAACGCGACTAATTATGAAGAAATAGTCAGCGTTCGGATTCCTATAAGTGGCTAAAATAGTTGTAATTAAAATGATGTAAAATAATTATACATAAATTTATAAAATTTATTTAATATATATGATTCTCTCAAACCTTTGTTTTTGAATTACATTAGCTATACTAAGGACCATGCGCATGCCAGATGTATACCAATACTGAGATAAAAGAAATTAATTAATTTATTCCAGAATCAGTGCATGGTATATACTGCAGTGCTGCGTGGTAACCGCAATTTCACCGTTGAAACAGTGCATGGTTCAAGATCATGTATTAGTGAACAGTGTTAGCACATTAGGACACAACAATGTTACCTAAAATATTAGTTTTTTTTAGTCTTTTTACAAATATAAAGAGTCCAAATAATAAAATTTTAGGATGTCCATCGATGTATGATTAAAAATTTATCGACTCTAAAGATATTCTAACATGAACCCTAATACCAACCTACTTTGCCTCATATCGACCCACTTTCAATGTACTGTTATACTTTACGGGATATAATCATCATCATTTCTAACGATTTAACCCAGACAATCATCAGAAATCCTCGACATCGATGTACAAATTCTCCAGCAGCAGAGACAATCACATTCAGCCAATCATTCAGCATCGTCTTCATAGTCAACCTACCCTTCATGTTGCATCCTGGAATGCCCGCTCAGTCAATAGCAAAGCCATCTACGTATCAGAACTCATTTACGACAAAAACCTTGACATATTGTGCCTACTGAGACATGGATGGACAAAACGGAGCAACTATAAGCGACCTCGTACCTCAAGATTTCTCAATAATTAACAATCCACATTCAACAAGCAGTTACGGACGCAGCCCTGCGATCGTCTACTATAACAAACTGTCTACCAAATCAATCGATGATTCCCTCCTGAAATATCTAACATCAAATCAATTGAATTTTCTAAACTAACTCTAATCATGAATACCCTATGAATATCTTAATACTATCAACATCTCTAATCTTAACGCATCGTATTTATGCCTTTCTGATCATCGTATCATTTATTTTGATGTTAACGCTAATGTTGACTTGTAGTCGTATGACTAAAACTTTATCATACATGTTATAGCAGCCTATGTTCCCGCGATTGTAAGCTGGCATATATGCTCATGTTGTCACAGCTTGATGCGACTTACGTGTTTCTCGCTTTTGCTTTATGATACCTAGTTTTATGTGATCACCCTGAATAAGTTAGGATTACAGTTAATTATATTGGGCACCTGATAATGGAATCGCCCCATTGTAGCTTACTCTCTAATAGATTACTCATCAAACAGATAGTATTTAAGGAGTCTTATTAGAGGAGCAGGGCGGTTTATAGGGCCTTTTAGAGAGGAGCGGTTTGTTAACGGAGTTCTCATGGATGTCGATGCAAAAATAACAGAGCAGAGTAGCCCGTAGTTGATCTCTGACGAACCCCGGCCCGCAAAATACCAAAAAAGTTAAATCTGTAATTATTGCTAAATTTAATAAGTCAAAAAAGCCATCCTAAAACATCCATCTGAAACTCTCAAAAAAGCCTACCGTATGGCATCCAATCGCGTCACTCACTTGATTCAAGCAGCCAAAAAGCGTTTCATCACTAACAAGATCGAGAGTGCTTCCTCTTCTCAACAACAGCTATTCAAAACTTTCATCAGTCTCACCCCGATCAAAGATAAGTTACTAAACTTACCAAAAAATTATCCACCCAAATCTCTTCCCGATACATTTGCCTCCAACTTCAATACCAAAATTACAAAAATACGCCAGAGCCTCGATGCAAGTGCGAAAACTACCTTTACATCTGTGAAAGAACTGACCCCAGAAGCTTCTGCATCTTTCAATGATTTCTCTCCCAGTGATTTCTCCCCCATCACTGATGATAGCATCCGCGAAATCCTATTAGACCACCCATAAAAACATTGTCGCAAGACCCCCCTTCTTAAATACCTCATGAAACTATGTATAGACACCCTCATACCTATCCTCATTACCCTTACCAATCTCTTCTAGATGTTTTCCCGACTCTATGAAAACCGCTCTAATTAATCCTCTCATAAAGAAGCTCGATCTCAATCTTAACATCCTCAGTAACCATCGACCTGCGTCTGACATCCGGTTTTCCTCTAAAATCATGGTGAGATGGTGTTAAAATGCAGGAGGGTTTTTAAAGGTCAGAGAGTTCCTATATTGGTAATTTATAGTGAACAGCATCACAATTATCAATATGAGAAGTAACGAAAGAATGAGAGAGGTTTTGTAATGATAATTTTTATAGAACTCTGAAACAGATTTGATATGGAAAAAACATATTTTTTCTCATATTTAAGAGTCAATGCGGCTATCCCTTTCCTTACTGTCTAACTTTATAGGGTGAAGGTGGAAATAGCCAGATTTAGTGATTTTAGATGTATGGAACTTTACATTTGCGTCGAAGATGACACCGAGATTATTGAATTTATTTGATGGGGAGAGATGGTGACTATTCAAATGATACATATTTTAGGAAGCATCTATGTTATAAAGTTAGTAATATGTATCTATCGTTGATGTATCGTATATACCATAGCAAGTATATTTAACCAAATTTCTCCTCACCTTTAGTATAACTATGAGTGAAATAAGCGTAGCATTACTATAAACTCGTAGTACCATGTCATATTTAAAGATGTCCGCAGTCAATTTCAAGATTATTTAATACTATTACTAGTCCGGTGAATCTGTGATATAAAATACTTACATTTGCGCTGACATTTGGAATCCCACTAATAGCGATTTGGTGGTCCCCGTAAAACTCGCTTTTAGCACTAAAATTCATATCATTTGAGCTATACATGTTATTAAATATCGTTACTGTCACTTCAACGTTTAGATTATTTTTTCTTCATTGCTTTGCGGTCGCCATTACAACACAAGAGGAAGCGCGTTTTTAACAACACAACAAAAAATACATGATGCATTCATTATGTGTGCAAGATTTCAAGCTTAAAACTTACATAAAGAAGATACGACAAAATTAATACAAAGTTAACACCTTTTTCAACCAACTAATATTGATTAACACAAGCTTTTCTATATCAGGCATACTTCGTCGGGTGCAAAAAGGTGTTAATTTTGTATTTGTGGTATTTACGATATGGCTAACACGCCAACCGAAGCCTCTATTTTTGGGAGATAGCTACGATTAGTAGATCATTACATATATTTAATATATAATCATATATCTATTCATAACAACCTGGGTACGGTATGTACACATATCAGTTGGTTGTTACTTAGAAAATGGTCATAAGATAAAATAATTACAATAAAAAGTGTAGAAATTGTTATAAAACCAACGATTCTGGATAAGACTCGGACAACGGCATCAAAAGCGAAATGAGAATCGTACTGGGAGTTATATGTTGGAAGTTTAGATAAAATAAATAGAATGTGTCAGTGATCAAAAAATAATAATTATATATAATTAAATAAATAATAAACATGATAATTAAGACCGTCCTATACGAGTATACAAGCGATGACTATATTATTATTAAATAGCAAGAAATAGAAAGTAGCACCTTTTTAAGACAAACAAAATTTTTTGAAACACGAGCCTTCGCAGACACAAGAAGTGCTCACCCGATGGAAAACTGCTTCTATAATTTTTCTTAGTTTTGCCATTTGCAACCCTTCTGTTGCTTGTTACTTATTAGTATAGACTAACGCTACCTCTCGTCATTCCGTCAATATGTTATTATTCAAATATATCTAGTGCATATTTTCTACTACTAATCTTCATAGGCTAGACATGTTAGTTCAGTAATCTAGTACCACAAACTCATGTCTGATCATCTAGTATCAATTTCTTGTATTTCACATGTTGATCAGTTTCATTCCATAAGCTTGACGAAGCATATTACATATGTGCAAAAGTTCGTTTATGAATAAAATTCACAAGTCTCAAAAGGTGTTACCCATACATTTTTTTTTCATTTTTTTTCGTACTTATTCAAAGACATCTTATGTAATTTTTATTGCCAATACTCTCAAATGATGCGAAAGCTCCTTTATAAATAAAACTCATTAGTCTCAAAAGGTCCAAAATTTTTTTTTCACACCCAAATGAAGGTCATATCACAGCACCACAGTTAACAGGACGATTTTTATAAAAGTTCAACCATCGATGGAAACTACCTCCCTTTGCTCAGAAAGTGATACTCCAAATTTTTGAGGAAAAAAATAAACATCGCAGGGATTACTTCCCTTTGCAAAGATGGTTATTACCCAAAGAAATCTAAATGAGACCAACCCATGGAGCATTTTTGCCAAATTGCCTGTAACAGATGATTTTCTAAATCAGCAGAAATTACCCTATTGCGCGGATGATGACTCCCCTAGCAAATGCGAATGAGTGCAATCCTAGGACAAGTCGGCCATGTTGCAAAACTCTGTGCCAAGCGGTTTGTTAACATTGGAGTGATGCAAAGATGAATGATGGATACCACCCAATTGAAAGGAAATGCTCCGGTGAGCTAAAAAGAGAGCTAAACTTAACGTAATTTGTAGTAGACTGCTCATGCTCACCTCCTGAAGGACAGGGATAACTGGTGGCGTAGTGTGCTGGAGGTAATGTAGTAACATAAGAATGTAGGCGTATGATGATAAACTACCACGTGATGCATCACCTATACCACACACCTGTATGGCAAATAAACACAAGTCAGAGGTGCCCACTAAATTGTTTCTAGGGCCGGTTTGAATGCTAAATATTCTGAGGGCCGCAACATTATTTCAAGCAACAAACATTCCAATTCATCATTGAAATGTTTTCTTTGAGAAAGCACTTGGTTTTTGTCATTGATCAAACAGCCCGCAGGCTGCATCACGCATATATATATATATGGACATGTAGATAGATAGATAAGTAGATAGATGAATGTAATCCAGAATGTGGCTAATTCAAGTATTTTTTAAATTAGTCGATAAAATTTTCGACAACATAATTTATGCCGTATGTCATTAAAGACAGCATCATAAACAGCCAAATAACCCTAAGAGAACTAAATAACTAAATACTGTTATAGTTATGCTATTTATATGTAATCTAGACTTCACTGTTAATTAAGCAGCCAAAACCACAATAATTTTATGGAATTAAGGTAGGTAGACTCGATTTGTGTTTGTCTATTGTTTACTATGTTTACAGAACTTTTAGATATCAATTACCTTCACCAAAATTTTGATGGCGAAACCAAGGGCTGACACTCTTGGGTCAATCTTGACGTAAGCCTGCAGTAGTTTGGTGTTTTCCAGAGCCTGTAATATTACCAAGCGCATACCATTAACAGTAGTTCAAATCATAGTATGTCTATGTTTCCAAAACACCCAGAAATATTGGTTAGCTTAAAAATACGCATTCTTTTGTATTAGCTAACTAAACCGTCAATTAATCAGTGATTAACAGAAAATAAAAAACTTTTTCAATTACATTTGGAGCTTGCCCAAATATTACAGTCAACCTTTATTCGCACGCACCACGATCTTTAACCTGAGCAGCAAATCAACTCAACTAAGATGGTGACTACCAATGTAACTGTCGCGCATTTTCGACCAAACTTTATGAATGCAGCACAATTTAAAGGAAATGAGAATATCTTTCTCTTTTTATCAAAAAGATATTGAATTAAGTTACAATAACTAGAGTTGGGCATATTAGGAAGCCGTCTTGCAAGCTATTTCACATGTTTAAAATGCGTGACGAGTACTTGAGTACCGGACTCGAGATCACTCCACAAGTACGCAGGAGTACTCGAGGAGTACGCAGTTTCAGTACTCGTTACAACACTAAGTAGCACGTACAACGATATTATAGAGGCTGATGTCACCCTCGAGGGGCGGTGGTCTAGGTCCTGAAGGGATCACTGGTGCTTGGACGTACGTGAACTTGACGATCGGTACTTTAGCAGTGGTGATGTCGAGGACTTGATCACAACACCGATGTCGACGCAAAATCCGAGCCAGGTCTGTGATGATTGCTGTGCAGTTTAAATTCTGGGAAGAAATTAAGATCAAATCTAAGTTTAAGGTCGAAAAACAATAATCAGGTCATGGCACTACAAGCATTGAGTACACAGTTCAAGTTATTACGAAACAGCTATTTAGTACAGTTCAGGTTATGTCAAGACAAGCACTGAGTAGAGAACATGTTATGGCAAAAAACATCGAGTACACAGCTTATGCCACGGAAACAAGATTACCTTCGTATTTGGTTGAGAGTCAAAGGTCATGCTAATGTCAAGGTCACTGTTGTAAAACCCAAACCCATTACACGAGGAACCAAACAGCTGAAGATGAGCATCTGAAGCGAGGTTTACATCAACGATCAAAATGAAAAGTAAAGGTAATACGCAATAGGTTAACCGAAATGAATCGCATACAAGTATATTTCGTTAGGTGAAAAGATCAAATTACAATTATTATTTTTAATAATGGGGTTTATAGAGAACAGGAATAATTACCAGATAAGAGCTACATAAATACTGCTTTGTTGGTAAGACAAATATAAGAAATAAGGGAATGAATGGATATTATATCAAAGGTATATTGGAAATCTTACTCATCACAACTTCACATTGATAAAAATATTTGCCAAGCAATCGTTGATTAATTACAATGAAGAACACAATTATATTGTCTTTTCGAATACAACAGTAAAAACGGTCAATTAGCAATGATGAGTATGGTTTGAAAAAATGTGATGGTTGATATTAAACATCAACACGTAGCTTTAGTCATTTTGTGTTACCCTAGGTTACCCCAAGTTCCATATTTAATACATGTGTCTTGAATAGTAAGACAAAGTAGAGTGCCTTTCTAAGTAATATGAGAAATGTCAGATATTTATAAACACACCCGGATAATCTGCACGAATAAACCGTTGTAGAAAGGAGACAATATCGTCCCGATATTTCATGTCCATTTTTGTAAGTCCCAACTGATCTGTGGAAGGGCAATTAGACCAAGGCTATTCCGTGATGGAATACCACACAAATACACCACTGTACCTATCACAGTGAGGAATATTGAGTGGCTATATAACATTGAGTGGGTATGCCAAGAATAACTATTAAGAAGCTATAACAGGCCAAACATTGAGTGGCTACACCAGGAACTAAGTAGCTATAGCGGGACAAATATTGAGTGAACTTTCCAGAAAGTGGCTATAACAGGACAAATATTAAGTGGCTATAATGGGACAAATAATTATTGGCTATAACAGGACAAATGATGAGCGGCTATAAATACAAAAAATACACTGGACAGGAGTGAGTGGACTTTCCAGGAACAACCATTAAGTAGCTATAACAGTCCAAAATTGTGCGGCTATAATGGGACAAATAATGAGTGGCTATAATAGGACAAATAATGAGTGGCTATAATGGGACAAATAATGAGTAGCTATAAAAAGTAAACTATTGAATGGCTATAATCACAAGAACAAATTTGCAATGTTAATGGTAGTGATAATTAGATAAATTGACATAAATTATGGCAATTGATGAGGGGCCTAAAATTTACTGACCTTCCGCGTCCCCGATGACATCAGTGATAATATTTTTAAACTCATTGTCTGGGTCAGGGATGGGTTGGAGAGGTGGCAGATGCGTAGAAGGGCATTTGGTCTTGATGTGACCACATCTATGGCACAGAGAACACACGAGGCGAGGGCCCTGCGGAATATTGTTGTGATGAGATTACATGCATGACATAAGATGGCATGGATTATGTTAGGAGATAACATGAATACAATGAGTAAGTTACATAAATGTGCTGAAAAGGTGACAGACATAAAATGACAAGGTGACAGTAATATAAGGAATCAACAATGATGTGATATGTTGATGTGATGTGAAGGTGACATAGTGATGGGATGTGGATCTGACATGGTGATGAGAATTAGGTGGCAAGAATGTGATAAGACGAGTGGACATGGATGTGATGAGAAAATTACATGGGTACAATGAAGAGATAATGAGGAAGTGACCAAATAGCATCATAGTGATTAGGATGTGACATGGGAGTGACAAGATGGTGATGCAGGAAAGGAAATGAGCCTCTCAACAAGATTTAATAAAAATGTGAAGAACATAATGCAATAATAAGGATGAAAAAGGAGATGCCATAAAATCACAACAATATTAAACCTATCACAGCTGAACACTGTTAGGACTTTGCTAAATACATTAATCTACAATATGCAAGCTGTGAAAGAATTAATAAATATGCACAAAAAATAATATCAGCAACTCTAAAAATTGTATATTAATTCGCAATGTAGGTTAAAAAATTATTTTATATGCCCAAAATATGTCTTCACCTGATATACACCAAACTTGTCACCAATATGCCCTTTTCCAAATGTGCTCTGTGTCAATTATGTCTTGTCCCAAAAAATATATAGATTAATGTAATGTATTCATGATAAAACATTCCGTGTGAGTCACAGAGTAACACACGAGAGTTTCCCGCACATGAGATTGACCAATAGAACAGAATGGTGTTACCTTCCCGTTAGCGATAGTGTCAAGACGGAACTGAAAGCTGTTGGTATGTTCATCGATCTGTTTATATTCATCATCGAACAGATCATCGGAACTTCCAGACTCCGTGTCAATGTCGGAGTTCACATCAGAATGAGGGCTGTCCGAACCGGACTCCGAGTGATCCCGTCCGCGATGATCGAGGGGGCAATCATCGCGGTCATCTTGGCTATTCGTTATGTGGTTATTGCGAGGAACAGTTTTTATCGTGTGCGCTTGACTCGGGGAAGGCGTGCGACCAGTGGCAAAGTATTTATATGATCGAAGGTAGCAATCAACGAGATAAGACATAACCGAGTTTGACTGACACTCCCAGACAATGTTCTTCTGAGTGTCAACTGGGTCTGGTCACACAAACAGAGGTGGAATAGCCAGTTATTGTTACTCGTGTTAATTTATGTCACAACAAATAACATAAATTCAATATTATTTTGAATGAAACCTATATAGAGTCATATCTATTTTCATTGACATAAAGTAAATTGTTTATTATATTTATTCACACAATATAAATTGACAATACAGAAATTGTTTATCATAGAAAACACCAACAAAATCGCCTAAATGCATATATATATACACTATAATACAAATAATTGCATCTCAAATTACATAAATTATATACAAATCCCATAATAAAATAGAAGTGCTCACAGGAGGTGCCAAAGTCTGTACTTATCAGGGGAACACACTGCTTATTGTATGAACCCTTTATATGACACATAAATTTTTACATAAACGCTACAAAAAACTATAAAAATGTGAAGAGTATGTCTCAGCAATGCAGTTTGCGCAGTTGACACCACAGATGTGATGGTTAGAAATGCAGGTCTTCCTGCGGGAGATTGCAAATTAGAATCTGCACAAATGTAAGTTTTTTTCTGCCATTTTAACTTGAACGTGTTTGAATACTGCATTGAGATTTATTGTGAAGTTCATCATTATAAAATTTCTCAAGGGTCAAGGGAATGAGGGGGCAATATTGTTAAGTGAACTTGACATTAACTATTAATATAGAAGCACTAAAATAGCCTCTTCCCTCTCAGTATTACACAAATTAATCAATTATGTCTCAAAATGAGACTCTCATTACGCTGATAGGTTGAGAATCATGCAACATTACACTGAAAATTAGACACTGAAAAAATTAGTCACATAACAGTGGAGAATGAAGTATATTAATATAACAGACACTAGGCAAATGTCTGCTTACGTAATGTGCCTGCCCATTGGATAGAGTGAATGATGAGGTGACAGTTCAACCAAAATTAAAACCTACCTTCGACAGCAAAATTTCTGACTCGCCACGTTTTAGAGCTCATCTTCAAACACTTTTGCTTGAGGGAGATGACATATTGAGAATAATCAAAATCAGACGCGTAGAACTTGAGCAGTTGTAGCCACAGCGTGGCAATGGTGTCTTTATTGACAGATGACCAATCATTCGTGAGAGGCTGTAACATATCAAAAACGTGCGTGTCAAAATAAGTCCACAAGCAAAAATGTCAGTTAAAGGACATTCGGGTGCAAGTCCAATAAAATGTTTATTTCTCTTATAAGGTGATGGTTATTATATAATGAAAAAAGTTGAAAAATAAAAAAACTAACAAAATATCTGGATTAAATAGAAAACTAGCAAAAAGTAATTAAATTCTGATAGTTACAAATTAAGACTGAAACCTCGTGAACACTGGGTATTTAATATTTACAACTGATAGTACAAGATATATTATTTAGTAGACATTTATACATTTGTAAATGACAGGCTGTAGTGTTATTCCTGATCGTACCAGCGATAAATCTGCGGTGGGCACTGGCAACACGGGAGGGGTGGTGTTCTGGAGGAAGTACACGGTGAGGATTGTGGGTAGGCATGCAGGCGTTATACCCCTGTGCGGGTCATCCATCTTACACACCTATATTGCAGACACAATGTTGGAATCGACTGTATTATATACAGGATACAGGATGACACGTATCATGTCATCCTTATCGCAGACACAATGTTAGAATCGACTGTATTATATACAGGATACAGGATGACACGTATCATGTCATCCTTAGCGCAGACACAATTTTAGAATCGACTGTATTATATACAGGATACAGGATGACACGTATCATGTCATCCTTATCGCAGACACAATGTTGGATTCGACTGTATTATATACAGGATACAGGATGACACGTATCACGTCATCCTTGTCGCAGACACAATGTTGGAATCCACTGTATTATATAGAGGATACAGGATGACACGTATCAGGTCATCCTTATCGCAGACACAATGTTGGATTCGACTGTACTATATACAGGATACAGGGTGACACAAGGTGGATAAACGGCCACGATAAAGTGAGGGAAAAAAACAAAGTATCGGAACATCCTTTAAATTAAAGGAAGATTTACACACAATTCTGTATAAGCCAAAAATTCATACAATATCAACCATGGGACAGTAGTTGCGTATTTACATCATACAATATATGCCATACTGCGTTTATTTCAAGGGTATTCATTTTTATATGCACTTCGTATGGTGTGTACTTCTTGCTGTGTATAGATGTAGTATATACTCCACATACGTAGAATATACTTCACATGATATTTGATCAATACAACATATACATCACACAGCCTATACTTCTTACATGATATAGACTTCACTTGTAATGTGCCTCACACAGTATGGTATGACATACATAGGGACATTTAAAATAGTTAGTAGGACTCTATGTACTGTTAATTGGGGTAGCGACTGTGGGTCTATAAATAGCAGGAGAGAAATGTAGATGGAGGAAAGATCGATTATTTGACAGTCGTGTCTCAGAGATTTCTTCGCTGCAATTCTCTGCTAATATTATTAAATGCCAGTTCATGGGTGCCAAATCTTCTGCTTTTGAGACAATATAGTGGATATACTTAGTAAAGAGTATAAAATGAACACCAATCAAAATCATAACTCAAGCAGTTATGGAGATTTTTTTCTGTATAAGTGTATGTACGGATGGACTCCCTATAACATCGAGTTCTAGCATTCTCTTGGTGGACATTAACACATACAGTGAGCTGAACTCAATCCACACTGTCACACTCTCCGGATTGCCCTTACGAATGCCAACAAATGAGACCTACCTGGAACCAATGTTTGTGAATCACAGCGAGTGGAATGACACGTTGATCGAGGCGAGTGAACTCCAGAAGGAGCTGGGACATCCTCACCGCTTTGTCATTGCCCATGGACAACACGTACTTGGCTTTTGTCACGTTATCCGCGACAGTCACGCATGGCCAACTTGACGTAAAATCAAACCGAACACGACTACGGAGACTCGGTTCTGAGTAAACCAAAAAACGCTTATGCACAGCAACCACGATAATCACATCGATAAACATATTAACATTATCTGCACCGGTGTCGCTACGATTGGAAATTGGGCTTTTTTGTGCCAACATGTTGCAAGTTCTCATCCCTGCAAACCGTTGATTTTTACCACCCCCATCTACAATAACAAATGAGCGGAGATTTTCATGCCTGAATATTATAAAATGTGATATTTTGTAGGAAAATATTGTAGCAAATCGCACAGGCTTCCTTTAATAAAATAAAACCTGGCTCGTACTGATTACTTGATATGATCTAGGAAGCAACTCAATATTCACGGGTGAACGCAAATTAGGGTCATATTTCATGTATTGAATCTCACACAAACACACATGTACACACACGCGGGCACACACATGACACATGCGCACATTGATTCCAGTTTTTTATCAAGCTTTTAAAAAATACTATAGCAATACACATTTGTAATAATATAATAGATATAAAATCATGATAAAGAAAATATCAAAGGAGCTATATTGTTGTATCTGTTCCATGACAATAATAAAAAGATGTCTATAAACTTCTAAAACAGCTATCATTCAAATATGAGATACTGTTTATTTCATACCATGCTGAGAAATATAGTTTTTTATATTAAGGTTTTAAAGCCTTATTCAGACACTTATATAATTCTGTTAAATCAATAAAAATTCAAAACAAATTTATGTACTTTTTCAATAAAACTTCCGTTTTATACAATTTCTCACTACATAATTTTTACTCAGTTTATTACGTGACATCCTCTGCGACGTCTGAAGACTTTCTATTCCTTTGTATTTAGTCGCCATGACAGTTAGGAAGTTAGCTAGTATAATGTCCTATAAAATATGAAATAATACCCAAACACGATAGTTTTTTAAAAGTAATGTCTACTCAGTAACATGAACAGCAAAAAGCAATAATAATGTATCTAAAATTTATCATTTAACATTTTGATATTCAACAAGTAGCGATATATGTTATATTTAACAAGCAACTGGCGTACAACAAGAATACAACTATCTAACCTACTAGTCATTACCTGAAATGTCAACCAATTAGCCTACTATCGTGCACTATTTTTGAATGACCATCCTCATCCTACTTCAAATTCAAAGCATTGTTTCCCTGTCTCTGAACTTCAATGTTTTTACTATGTTTTGCTATCATTGCACCAAGTATCGCAACAACTGGCAAATCATTGTAAATGGGTACGTTTAGCTAAATAATCCAACATTCGATATTCGACATGAGTCAACAAAGTAATATGCGAACTCAATTTACGTACTGCAGACTGTTGACGGCAGAGTAAATTCTCGGTATTTTCATGTAATATGGACGTTTGTAATGAATTATGATGACGGTAATTTGATCTCGATATCGAGTCACAAACCCGGGATTACAATATCATGATCTTGGCCAAGGTTCCGGAATCCCGGGATTTCAGGATCCCGGTATTGGAAGCCCTAGTTGATACCCACCGGAAAGTAAGAAATCTTTCATAGTAGTCAGTGTCTTAGGGATACTGTGTTGCCCGAGGATTGTGACATTTATGTTGACATCGCAGGTTGTAAGGCCGAGGCCAGTGTATGACGAACCATACATGGTCAACTGACAATCTGTGGAGAAAGCAAATAATACCGAAATCATGACCTTTACCTTAAACATCGACGGTTAACACGCCTCACACTGTGTATGTGTATGTACGGGGGTGAGTTCAGTTGGTGGAGTGCTGCCCTATACACTAGAAGGTGGCGGGATTGAATCCCACACAATACAAATTTTGCATTGCATTCTTGGGAAGGGGACCACATACCAGTTGTTCTTGTTGACTAATAGCGCCTTCACACCATGTGATTTGTTGGCCATCTCGTATGATCAAACAGTCGGAGCCAACAAATTCTCGCTACATCGCCCCCCCCCCCTCCCCCAATATTGCAAGAAAAATTTCAAGTTTGAAATATCGAGTATGTACAAAACTCGCAACTAGAAAGGAATTGGAAAGCGTCAACCGATAACAGGTCAGGATATTCTCACTCTTCGTTGGGTGAACTTTGACTATTGTTATTCCCAGTCACTGTACCACATTCGAAAAGGGTCAACTTTGGCGACCGGGCATTACACATCAGACAATGCACAGATATATACACGTTTAATGCCAAACTAAAAACTTACCTATTCTCCACTACTTTTCACTAGGTTGACAAGGACTTGTTACATTATTTTTATCATGCATAGTCCCACTGCCATATTATATCTATACTTTTATGGG
>WURV02159678.1:0-15865 GCA_011762755.2 Epimenia babai | reverse complement strand
TGATATTTTATATATTAATGATATCTACCCACAACATTATGGCTGATATTTTATATATTAATGATATCTACCCACAACATTATGGCTGATATTTTATATATTAATGATATCTACCCACAATATTATGGCTGATATTTTATATATTAATGATATCTACCCACGATTTGATGGCTGATATTTTAAACAGTCATCCAATATATTCGAGTGCAGAATTCGCAATTTATGACGACCCATATATCACTGATATTTCAATTCTCATCACGTTATAATAGAACAATGTTCTAAAATTAATCAGCGAGCCACAGATGAGTTTAGAATTGAACTGCGAGGATGTTAGTAATGAAATTATCAGAAAGCTTTTGAACGATCAATCAATGACCGTACATCTGGTGCAAACCGTATCTATTGTTACAATAATTAGCAAATAACAACTGTTTTTGTATTGCCATGGAAACGCAATGTATGAAAAACTATTGAAATTCATTTTTAAACTCAATCGAAATAGTGGTCATTCAAACTATTGAAATTTATTTTCGAACGAAATTCTTTAAGAACATTTGTGATTCTTAAGTTACATTTCACGATGCATAGTTTGTATTAGACATACATTAGAGATAAATTAACTATTTTATAACCAATGTGACACGTAACAGGTGGCCGAGTTATTGTGTATGTATGTGGTGGCAATCGCAAGGTGCTAACGCGTTGTAGACGCCATCCTTGACCACTTACGAAGCTAACATAAATATGCTTGGTTAACATAACATGATAAGACCAAAAGTAAAGGTAACACATTACACACTAAGGTATGTACTGATGCAAGATTTTGTATCCAAGACGTATACGTCAACATGAAACGATATACAGCTGTGTAAGAAATCGCGTTTAAATATTTATCGTGGTCACTGAATACTTTTCCTAATATATAATTCAGGAGATATTAAACAGATTTTCCTTAGACGGCATTAATACGACTGGATAAAAACGAACGAATCATATGGAATAAAACTTACGTGTTCATCTATAGGCGTGACAGGGGTCGTGGCGTTTGTCTGTGGCGTAGGGGGTGGGGCGTGCTGCTCGCAGTACAACTGCCCATCCATCCCGTGCTTTCTGTAAAGCAAAAATACGTGACCGTTTGATTGGCTGGATGACATCTAAAGGGTAAAGGTCACTAGGTCGCTAGACGTACACGATCGATTGAATGTGAATCGATTTGCTAAAAAGACACTAGACAACCGATCAGTAGTCGCCACTGGTCAGTTACGCTGGACATACGAAGCAAGAATCTCTCATTGTGTACTGCAAGAGCTCGAGCAACACCGCGGAAAAAATCCAACGGAACACTGGAAAATTTTTTAATCAGGCAAAAATCTCTCATCGTTTAGTAAAAGAGCTCAAGCAACAGCGTGGAAAAACCCAACGGGTCACTGGAAAATTTTTGAATCAGGTAAGAATCTCTCATTGTTTACTATAAGAGATTGAACAACAGCGCGGAAAAAACCCAACAGGACAATGGAAAATTTTTGAATCAGGCAAGAATCTCTCATCGTTTACTACATGAGCTCAAGCAACAGCGTGGAAAAAACCCACCGTGACACTGGAAAATTTTCGAATCAAGCAAGAATCTCTCATCGTTTACTACAGGAGCTAAAGCAAAAGCGTGGAAGAAACCCAAGGGGTCACTGGAAAATTTTTGAATTGGGTAAGAATCTCTCATCGTTTACCACAGGAGCTCAAGAAACAGCGTGGAAAAACCCAACGGGACACTGGAAAATTTTTGAATCAGGCAAGAATCTCTCATCGTTTACTACATGAGCTCAAGCAACAGCGTGGAAAAAACCCAACGGGACACTGGATGATTTTTGAATCAAAACTATCAATTATTAGCTATTTGGTAACATCCAATGTGGTATTAATTATAAGCTACATATTTATAATAACATAAAAAGATACTTTCTGCTTGGCAACAGTTGCTACGGCAGAAACACAAGCAATAGCAATAATCCTGATAGTAAATTTACGTAGACTCTACCAAGAAAAAGATATAAAAGATCAAACTAAGGTAATACCTTATTGACTAACTAAGATCGTGATCAATACAGACATGAAAATAAACAGAGGTGATACTTTATTGACTAACTAATATCGTGATGAACAGATATAAAAGATCAAACAAAGGTAATACCTTAGTGACTAACTAAGATCGTGATCAACAGATATAAAAGATCAAACAAAGGTAATACCTTAGTGACTAACTAAGATAATGATTAACACAGAAGTGTAGTTGTAACGCTCGTGTCAATCATAACTTGAGTTAGTCAATAATGCAACATTAAGTCATACAATATAGCTAACACGGCAACCCATACCTCGATAAAACATCAAGTAAGACATGTAGACCTCCAATATCAGAAGACGTTGGTAAGGTTCCACTATACTGCCGATATCATACCAATACTGAGTAGCCCACTTAAGTGTACCAAGACTTGAATGATTCTCCCCATTATTATTGTCACTATTGTTAGTTGCAATAACTAGGAGATCATCGAGAGTCTCGGGGTCGCCATTCTCCCCGAGCTCGTTGCCGCCTACGATATTACACTCAGGAAATGACAACTGATGACGGGAAACATGAAACTCTATACGCAATCGATGGAGAAAGCATGAAAAATGTCGTAAGCACACAGCCTCATAGAGACGCTCGGAATTCCTGCCATTCCGGTTCGAGTGGCTGATTATGATAAAAACTGTACATTCGAGACGTTGAAAGTTGATAGCGATTTGATGCTAACGGAGGAAATATCAAAGCGTAATGACGTCAACATCATTCATCGATGGTCGATCACAGCAAAACTCGCTATTGTAGGACCATGCGGCACGAAATGCTGACAGCTATTGATGTAGACAGATCGTTTAGAGAAGGTAGACAATGTGAAAGATGATAGTTCTGTGAAGTCGATGTAGTGTCTGTTATGACAATGATGATGCATTAGATATTAAGCCATTAAATATTTCTCGTACGTATAGTATGAAATGAAATGATATTTATTTGTTTGAAGTGTACTTATTAGCAGAGCTGTCAAACACACTTTACATGAAACAGTAGCCCAATGGTCTAAGACTATTATTGTAATTACTTGAATTATATAAAATTAACATCTGACAGTATACAGGTAATACAGATCAATGTTAGATACAACTATGTACATTTACAGTGAGCACGAAATGGATAACAATGTTGAATAATACGGTGGAAAATAGAACAAATATCGAAAAAAGGAAAATCCTATGTAGGCAAAGTCGCCATTGTCATAGTCGCTATGAACAAACATAACAACCCTAGCATAACAAACAACCCTAGTCTTATGACAAGCATTTGCCACTTCTGACCAGAGATGATCTCAGTTTGATCTACAACCGAGTTTTCTTGAAACCAGATCTTACACCACGTGGGTGTATAAAGTGTTCAGGAACGCATTGCCAGTGAAATTTTCTCTCGAGTTTTGACGGCACTTGTCATGAAATGGCGTTTATCTCTGGAGTGGTTGGATACGCATGGTGGCACAACCTCTCGACTATATCAACAACCCACTGCCCCTAATCAGCTTCAGAAGGACCAATGTGACATGCATCGGCTCTCTACTGGCATCTAAACCGGTAACGGGCATGAAAGGTGGACTGTGAACAAAGACCAGGGTGGTTGTACTACCCTGCAGCACCGGTAAGGCTAACCATATTCAGTTGCATTAAAAATTCTAACAGAACTTTCGAAGATCAAATAATAGATCTACACCTATGGCCTTGTGGATGTTCAGTTTTTCGGATGTTTTCAGATGTTTTTTTTCATTTTTTTCAAGATATATGATCAGTTTTTCATAATATATGTCCATTTTTCTATCATCACATATGTTCCTTTTTTCAAGATATATAATCAAGTTTCCATCATATATGTTCAATTTACAACAAATAACTTGGTTTTTTCCCTTTTTTAATAATACATGCTAACGTTCATGAAAAAACAGAGCCACTAATGATGGTACTCTAATACTGAAGTTAACTAACTCTGACATTATGATGAAGTAACTCTAAAGTTGTTCGAGGTCGGCTAGTTCTAACCATTAAGAGGCCATTTAGTTTTTGAATATATTCGAAATACTGAATAGTGTTTTGTGTTTCATTAGGTTATTTCTCTGCATGTATTCGCTTTTTGAATCTGAATCATTCGAAATATTGAATAAATATTTATTTCTGAATACGCATATACATTCAAAATAATGAAAGAACTTGGAAAACCAGAAGCAATGTGAAAAACCAAATGCTAAAAAAACCGAGATTTTTTGATTTTTTGAAAAAATTATAATGTATGCAATAGAAATTTATATCCTGATATATACACATAGATCTTTGATCTTTGATATATTTCATTGAACTGACCACTTATCAATTATAATCGAAAGTTAACTTCAGTATGGTCCCTAATTGCTAATATGTTCTAGTCAAGGTAAATAATACCTCTGTACCTTTATAGCGGATGCCACTTGTAGCAATACATGTTATCTCTCTCAGCAATCGATATACGATATACGGACTAACACACACACACATGGACTACCACGGCTTTACAAACTCACCAATGTTATTGTTGTTGTTGTTGTTGTACACATTACTGGAGATAAAGTTCAAAGTGTAATCGTGTTATGCCGATGATAAGATGATAACGTTGTGCAACATTTCTTTTTATCACAGTGGTGGCAATCAGTGACATTAGGTTCAGAGACGGAATACAGCTGGAATGCTGCCGAATGGGTCGATCATTGCTGCGAGAAATGTCACCTACTTAATACCCGGCTAACGAGAGAGTATTATTGCCACTCTGTTTACTTCATGCGCATTGTTATACTGTAACTAGGGCACTAGGAGACGTTGAAAGCCGGAAAATTGAGAACACTGAGAAATTATAGGCTATACACAGCCAAACTCCCTCAGAAAATCATACGACTTGTTTTTGTCAAAATTCATAACAAGTCAGAATATAGGCTTACTAAAGTTTCTTTGGGTGCAGTTCGCGTCGTAGTGGCGAAATCATTGAATCATCGGGGGCAGTTTGCGTGGTAGTGGCGAAATTATTGATTCATTGGGGGCAGTTTGCGTGGTAGTGGCGAAATTATTGATTCATTGGGGCAGTTTGCGTGGCAGTGGCAAAATTATTGATATATTGGGGGCAGTTCGTGTGGTAGTGGCGAAATTATTGATTCATTGGGGGCAGTTCGTGTGGTAGGGGCATCCAGACACGATGACCAGACTCAGTGGTTTTCCCTAAGGTGCTTTCCCCACCCTTTCAACTGAGGCTAATCCCATAATAATGTGAACCATAGACTAGCTTTATCAAGGACTAATAATAACAACTCAGACAACTGGGTCATCCAAGGTCAGTTATTATGTATATACAGACAAGCTTATTTTTAATATGGTACCCATCATCACTTGATGCAAAGTCCATAATTGGTCATTTATGTGAGGCAGAGGCAAAATCAATTTTTCGTGGGAATAAACAGCCTAAAATCACGAAATTTGTCATGAGAAGGGCTACAAGATAAACATTAGTCATGCTATTAGCTTAACCAACTGCTTCAATGTCATGCTATTAGCTTCACCAACTACTTCAATGTCATGATATTAGCTTAACCAACTGCTTCAATGTTATGCTATTAGCTTAACCAACTCCTTCAATGTCATGCTATTAGCTTAACCAACTCCTTCAATGTCATGCTATTAGCTTAACCAACTCCTTCTATGTCATGCTATTAGCTTAATCATCTGCTTATATGTCATGCTATTAGCTTAACCAACTGCTTCTATGTCATGCTATAAGCTCAACCAACTGCTTCAATGTCATGCTATTAGCTTAACCATCTGCTTCTATGTCATGCTATTAGCTTAACCAACTGCTTCTATGTCATGCTATAAGCTTAACCAACTGCTTCAATGTCATGCTATTAGCTTAACCATTTGCTTCTATGTCATGCTATTAGCTTAACCAACTGCTTCAATGTCCTGCTATTAGCTTAACCAACTGCTTCAATATCCTGCTATTAGCTTAACCAACTGCTTCAATGTCATGCTATAAGCTTAACCAACTGCTTCAATGTCACGCTATTAGCTTAACCAACTGCTTCAATGTCACGCTATTAGCTTAACCAACTGCTTAAATGTCACGCTATTAGCTTAACCAACTGCTTCAATGTCATGCTATTAGCAGATAAGCATAAGCACAAAATTGCAGCAGAGAGCAGCATGACGCAGGAAGATGTTTACAACTATAAAAATCATGAGTAATAATAAAGATAGGATGTGATGTTGTTTATACAAGATAAAGATGGATCAAGAGGCTGCTCCCCCACTGGACTGGAAATCTGACAGTTGATAAATATACAGACGCATCCTCCAAGTCACTATTGTCTAAACACTATAGTACCAGCAGCATACACATCATGTGTGTAGCAATGGAGAGTGAATGATATACAGACGCTCCTTATGGTTAAGTTACCGATTTTACCATCTCAAAGACAAAGGTATACCTTCTGGGGGTCTTCCTGTTATATCCCTTCCAACTATATCCCCCCACTCTTAAGATAACACTTTTGTTCCCGTTATATCCCCAGTATTTTTTTCTTGTTATATCCCCATTATTTTCTCCATTAACGTTAGGGTTACGATTAGGGTTAGGACATGTGCGGGGGGGGGGGAGTTTGAAGGGGCACTGACTCATGGACTCCTTTCATGTTATCTGTATTGTGTGGGCCTATGAACCCATTCAAGTTGAGGCCTAGATATCTTCTTTCTTTGAATAACTTCTGAATTAAGATATAGGGAGAACAAATTTATGTCGTTACAAGCACCATCAAAATGTCAAAATGAAGGGGACATAACAGGAATTATTTTACTTGGGCATATTCGCGGAAGGGATATAATGGGAATGACCCACCTTCTGAATTGAGGTTGTGCAAAAGCTCAAGCAAAAGCTTTTCAGAGAAAACATAATCAAACGAGTAGAATCCGGGCCTGTTACTTCATAATCTGACTTGACTTAATAACACTTATCTCATTTAATTGCATGAATTATTTCAAGTTGGGTGACCTCCTGAAATGATCGCTTGACATTTCGTTCTCGTATCAAAGCCGTGTTAAACAACGTTTGTTTGGATTTGTATGAAACTATAGAACCGGGAAAACCTTTTCTAGTAACCCATCCGTGTTCTCCAGATGTTGGGAAGACTTTGGAAATATAATATGCAAAAACATTAAATTCTGGATTCCCAGGAGTTAGATATGCTACATTATACAGATATGTATGTAAACTCTCGTTAATGCTATATTATACATCTACGTATGTAAACTCTCGAATATGCTATATCCTAAAACTCAACCTGAACAAAACACAAACTCACCCTTAACTCAATACATGTTCAAGCTTAACCCAATATATGTTCGTTCAACCTTAACCCAATACATGTTCAACCTTGACCAAATACATGTTCAACCTTGACCCAATACATGTTCAACCTTAACCCAATACATGTTCAACCTTAACCCAATACATGTTCAACCTTAACCCAATACATGTTCAACCTTAACCCAACACAAAATCAACATGAACTCGACACAAATTCAACCTGAATCCAACACAAGCTCAACCTGAATCCACACAAATTCAACCTGAAGCAAACACAAATTCAACCTTAACCCAACCCAAAATTAACCTGAACTCAAGACAAATTCAACCTTACTCCAATAGAAAATCAACCTGAACCCAACATAACATCAACCTGAACCCAATACAAACTCAACCTGAGCCCAACCCAAAATCAACCTGAACCCTACGCAAAAGAATCTCTCAGAAACTGCCAGAATAAACTTTGTTTTCATGACACCAGGTATTGGCACAGATGTGTAAAATAAAATCATTACAAGAATCCCCCCGTAAACTATACGTGCAACGGACATAACCAGTTAGTCTAATTAGTCTTATATTAGACTTAGAATTTAGTGTCTTCTACTAGAGTACCATCTTGGGTCATGGTTTCATATAAGGTAAACAGTGGAAGTTTAAACCATAAAATTAATGAAAATAAGTATCTGATGAAGAATAGGAATCTCATACGGAATGAAAATAAGAGTTTTGAGTCAGTATCAAGACTCTAGATGAGACCTGCTTGATAGAGAGATGGTTAATTGGCTAGGAAGACTTTCCCGTCACATAAGGTAACTATTAACTGGAAAGGTCCAGTTAAGGACATCAATTCGATGTGAAGCAATGCGAGCAGGAGGCGAGGAGGACCAATTAGTGTAAAGGTCATGGTTTGACCGTCTGATGATATCCATTATCATCCTGTTTACTCCAGCATGGATTAATGAGAAGAAGAGTTAATTAATTATCTGCAGTCAACAGCACCAGACCGTAATGCACGATGTAGAAGCATATACGGAATCAAACTGAGGATGATATGAAATAGTGTTCAATGGGATACAAATCAAATGCTTATGAATGAGGTCAACAATCTACGCAGTGAATGGGTATCTTTCGGGACAGCGATGGCATCACTATAATCAATTTGTCTGACCATATTCAGTAACATCATAATCAACACTATAACAATGAGAAGGTCAACAATATACGCAGTTAATAGGTAGCTTTCGGCACAGCGATGGCTTCACTATAATCAATTTGTCTGACCATATTCAGTAGCATCGTAATCAACACTATAACAATGAGAAGGTCAACAATATACGCAGATAATAGGTAGCTTTCGGCACAGTGATGGCTTCACTATAATCAATTTGTCTGACCATATTCAGTAACATCGTAATCAACACTATAACAATGAGAAGGTCAACAATATACGCAGTCAATAGGTAGCTTTCGGCACAGCGATGGCTTCACCATAGTCATTTGACCATATTCAGTAAAATCGTAATAAACACACCATAAGTTCGCGTTTTCAAAGTAGTATTTCGCATGAGCACACAGACACGTGCACACGCCCATATGGGAATACTTAGTAGGGCGATAGACAGTATTTAGTAATACAGTAATAATGAGCTTTAAAAATTATGTTAATAACTGAATGATGTTCTAGTTCCACCACGTTTAGACGGTACTTCTTCACAGCTCGAGCGCAACAGACTCTACTATTATCCTCTATGACATATGTTACATCTATTATTTTTACATCGTAGCTGAAAAGACCATTCCTTTTGATTCGATCAAACATCCGCGGTGAACATGATCCAAGAAATTTGAATCGTAGTTAGTCAATCATGATTCGAACGTTGAATAAATTAGATTTTTAATCAGAAAAATGACTCGGGTTAATCAAAACCTACATAGACGTACAACACGCAGACCAGCAAGAGGTGGAATTTGATTCAACATAATCTCGCATTCTCAAATCCAACGATCGAGACATAGAACCGGTCAAAATGGTTAAATGAGAAATTAATTCAGGAAGTGATCATAATCAGCCCAAATCACGTATGGTTTTATGGTAGTACGCGTGCACGCGCACGTATTGAAACACTGAAACACGCAAGTTTTATATCAGGTTAACGATATTACACCTGTTACATAATTATCAATTAATTATGGCGGCAATACATCTGAATACAGCGAAGTAATTATGGGAAATTAATAATAGAATTTGTCGTGATTTATTAAAATGTTTATGTGATATAAATTAGTTTTACGTAAGATAACTGTTGGGTAAGTTATATTATACGTTATAAATACTCAGTAAATATATTATAATATGACATTATCACGTGACATCACGTGACATTTCGTAGCAGTTCCAAACAAGCTCCTTATTCTAAAAAAGTCAGGTAGCGGAAATTTTACTTAGTAGGACCAATACTTCTCTCGGCTCCATCAAAATATACTACAGCTGCTAACTTCTCTGTTTAAATTGTATTCTAAATTCTACTCTTATTCCAAATGGTGATGTCAAGTCTCGTGATTATTAAAATTTTACATTTTTAGGATCGCCACGGTATTTCAAGATGTAAACTGTTATGCCGGTACCGAAACAGCAAAATTACAAGGTTTGCACCAGGAAAATTTAAAATGAAAAAATGTTTTCATTATTAACATAGGACTATGCAACACTAGGACTAAGCAAAATATGCTCTGTGATTTCCTTTTTTTACTTACACTTAGGTAATTTTGAACAATTTCAACCATTTTTTTATCACGTTTACGCTAACATTCATCGAATTCAATTATCTTCAAATTACAATTTTCTCAAAATTTCAATTTCTCGACATCGACCTAGCAATCAATAAACCTATAAAAAACACAGGATGACTTAATATTTTCGTCGACCGACCCCTCCCCCCCGGATCACCTACAGTTTAGGTCACCCTTTTTCCACCCCCAACGAGTACGACTGGATCGCGGTTCTGAAGTGACGTAAATTATTGTACCTAGAGTATAAGCTCATATATTTAACGTAGCTTCGGGAATTATAAGAAGGTTTAATAATTCTTCAGCCATACTCTGTACTCGAAACAGCGACGAAAGATCGCAAAGAAATATGGCGACGCTACCAATCAACGCTGTCACATGTGGAAGAGGCGCTCTAATACGCTGGTGGCTGCAGGATTCTCTCAATTCACTTGATGATATTGATATTTGTAACATTTGTGACATTGTTACATTTATATTTGTTTAGGGGTATATGTGTATATAAATTTCGCACAATTCATTTGTATATACACTACATGACCAACGTCACACTTGTGGTTGCATATAAATTTCACGGAGCGAGTCTGTCTTATATGTGTATTTAACAATATGCTAATTAAGAAAGCATCGTATGGGTCAGATTAGGCCCTTTATATGGCTTTATGAGGGTTTGAACAGCATAATAAAACAATCAAATCCAATCATGGAAAAATGAAAGCCTCAGTGGTCAGTAGTAATAGCAGCATTGATCGAATCTACTACAAGATAGAACACAGAGGAATTACACGATGCCTCTAATCGAAGCTATGATTGTCTATCGAATGTTAGGGCCCGACATTATTAATAAGAATAGCAATTAATAAATACAGTATTATAGAATATTAAATACAAGTAATTGTGAATATCATGCCCCTACGGTCGTAATTTGTTTACGTGCGGAAGCAAATACCTTCGTGTATTACTGAGATCTGTGTAAAGTCCGCAGAGAGTCCGCGAAAAGTCCGTGAATTGTACGACTCGTGAAGCATGAGGATCGAGGCGATAAAGACGTATTATCGTGGAAGAATTTTTCAGGCACGCACGTTTTGGAATTACCGAAGCGTAATAGGAGCGAGGCAGGCAATAAGGTGAGGACGCGACAGAAAAACGTCGTGTAAAATAGAGCTAGGCGTAACGTAATTCATCGGCGGCGTTAATAATGTAGTCTACGTTCGGGCGGGAATATAACGGCGTGTGTCGGTTCGTTGGGTTCTTGACAGTCCGTCCAATAAATGATCGGCTAAAACCGCAGCTGCGTAACGACGATGTGCGTAGCAACTGGATTACCCGCCACTGATCGCGGTGTCGGTTCTGACGACGGATTAGGGTGTCTTAAGGAGATCGAAGCAATTCCGTCGGATGGTGTGTGATCGATACGGGGTGAAATAGGCTGGGACGGAGACGTGGGTTAATGAGTTTAGAAGGTCAAAAATCACTGACCATTCACAAACCTCGGTTAAAGAGGTAACAACGCGGAAAAAACATTTGCCTCGATCTCGCTGTCTCCGAGATGTATGTCATGTACGAAAGAAAAGATACCAGTAGTCTCCAGATTGTATGATATGTACATGTCACCTGTAGTTTCTGGGTTGTATGACATGTATGTATAAAGATACCCGTAGTCTCTGGATTGTAGATTGTATGGTTAATCACTCAATATTCTTCAGTAGAATGCTTTGTTTCCCTCACGAGATGAACAACATCATTATTGGAGATAATAGTAGTCTAGACTGAATGGTGTAGCATAGCGATAAACTAAGATTATTGGCCCTTTACAAAACAGGCCCATATAGAAACTGCAGCGGAGAGGTAGAGACCCACACAAGACCGTCATCAGCACATCAGAAAAATCAAAGAAATCAGAAAGATGTTACCCATGCATTTATTGCCTGAACAAACCCTCACAGTATTCTAGCTAAACTATAGACAAAATACCTCAGCTTCAATCTCTAATCTCCACCAATTTCAAACACTCAAGAACAGTTATGTCCCTTGATCCCAAAAATCTCTATTTGCGAGCTATTTAATCATGTGGAATTCCAAATGAAATGACAAAATACCTAGTAATTGCCAGACCATGCGTGTGGCAACGCCCTCCAAAAAACCTAATCTTATTTATATTAATCCACCCTGCTGAGTGTAACCCGCATTCGTTACTGCCATCTCTACCCCCCATGCACACGCTGACAAGTTGCTGAAGCGATACATCTAGACACGGCTGATGAGTCTGCCCTTTACATTCACTGGTGCTATTGGTGAATTAGACAAGTTAATTAATCATGGCTGCTAAGAACATTTTCTTTGATACTCTATTGGTATCTGCTAGAGTCATTAGAGTGGATCTCCCGAGTAGTTTCTACATGCAGACATGCTCCGAGGTTATTTTTTTATATTTCAGCAGCCAGCACTTCGCTCCACTACAGTTACTTTGTGAGGGTTACTGAGCTAATAGCCAGTACACGATGGCACACCTTAAAAAGAAGGTGTGAATGCACCCGTTAATACTGTTTATACCGTTTATACCGTTAATACTGTTTATACCGTTTATACTGTTTATATCGTTTATACCGTTTATACCATTTATACAGTTTATACCGTTTATACCATTTATACCGTTTATACTGTTAATACCGTTTATACTGTTTATACCATTTATACTGTTTATACCGTTTATACTGTTTATACCGTTTATACCGTTTATACCATTTATACCGTTTATACCATTTATACTGTTGATACCGTTTATACCGTTTATACTGTTTATACCGTTTATACCGCTTATACCGTTTATACTGTTAATACCGTTTATACCGTTTATACTGTGTATACCGTTTATACCGTTTATACCATTTATACTGTTTATACCATTTATACCGTTTATACCATTTATACCGACTGATGTGAGGGATTGAGAAGCATGAGCGATTACGTGGTTTCATGAGGCCTAATCATCATCTTTCAGTGTATTTCAATGAGATATGGCGACGATGAGACGATGATGACACTGCCGTAATATCAACCGTAAACCGCAGCTGAGAGCTGCAATCTATGTCTTACAACTAGGTTGTCCACTTGTGGGTAGGTCAAATTAGAACGGAATTTTCCGTACTGTGAATGCGCAAAAAATACACTTAACGAATTATCTAATAGTTATTGAAAAATGATAAGACATTAGGTGTATAAACCATGTCACAAACAGAATGTGCATGCAACTGGCACGTAAGCTGGTACCATTCAAAATACAGTACACGAAGGGAACGGAGATAAAGAACCTTTCATCGAAATACTGCGATAGTCATTTCGGTGATATATAATAAATGACTTAAGCAGTATTTCCCTGATTACTATATAATATATATATATATATATATATATATATCAATTTAGATATTGCAGCCCTTTATTAATGACATTTAGGTTATGGAAATCAATAAAGTACAGTGTCTCGATTATTAAATATCATGCATCAATTTCTAGGCAGATGATTGTAGAAAGGGAAGCTGTGTTTGTATAGCTGAGCAATTTGCATTGAGGATATGTCTACTGTTGAACACGACGCGACTTGAATATAATCGAACCTGACTAAGGCCTGAGACTTCACCCCGTATTGCAACTCGGTCTAACTCAATTCAAAAATTTTCTGATTAATAACTTCCGGTTAATGACCTAAAATACTTGTTATATTATTTTTATTTAATAAAAAACTGCGTGCAAACCTAACATCCATTCTGTAGGTCTTGCCATTTATTCTAGAACTTTCTTGATATTCATTGCCTTACATTACGTACTAAGATCGCTGTGCATTCTCCAGTAAAAACCAGCCGCTGGGAGTATACTGTAAGTATACAACATTAACAGAATGCAAGTATCAACCAATAAAGGCTCTCAGTTGTGGTTCACAATGAATGTTTATGGCTGCTATTCAGCACCGATACAATACCTTCGGCAGTCTCGTACCACCCGCCAAAGATATCAAACCATTTTAGGGACGGGTTTACCCCAGCAATCGGGGATAAATGACTCGCTGAGGATCATCGTAGAAAAGTCGCCCGGTGGACAGTTTTGAACCCGCGACCTTTCAGATACGAGTCCAGTGTTTCTACAACTCGACTAACTGCTTCCCCTTCATTAAGTGGAATACTCCCCAAAATTTTTCTGAGATGTTGATTATTCACGATGAGACGAGGAGATAGTGAAGCGGTACGCGTCGTATACACCCCCCTCCCCCCACAGAGAGCACGTAGACCACACAGCAAAGGCCATTCAAATCGTGAACTTCAAATCTTGGCTTAAAACTCGTATATACGTGAATATACGCGGGGTAGTCATTAGTACAACTGCTACACGCTAGACACGATGGTTGGAATAATCACGAAATTGTTTGCGAGCTCAAACATCCATCTTCGTGTGTTGTCTGCCAGGTAGCAGACATGGAACCGTGGGACATCTCTCGTTATAGCACCCGCGTCAGGTAGTTCTCAGTACAGGTGTATCGTGTGAGTAATGTAGATCATAGAGTGAAGGAACGTATCACACAATAGGGGTGTGTACCGACTGGTATTACGAACCGGTATTAGCCAGAGATATAGGAGGAAAAATGCCAAGAACAGTAACACAACATACAAATGCAATCAGCAAATATTGTTATCACAATAACATTGTTATAGCAAATGAAAAAGGAAATTTCTACATCAAAGCAGTCAAGGGTTATTTTACCTTTTCGATATTGGTATTTCGATATGTTTACCTCTTTTACGGATTTGATCAGTGATTTAATTACCATTATAAGGTGAAGATATTGCCACATGATTACCATATCTAATCTATGTTATCACAGGAAGATTAGATATGAGATTAGGGAAAACCCCTTTTTATATCCACTATCCAGTATAATTGGCCTTTAATTTGTCAAGTTGGTATTTATTAGACTAATATGGCCATCCACGCTTATAACTTTTTCATTGAGAAAAACCAAATATCGACATGGAAGAATCAGAAAATAAATAAAATTTCTCTGATTAATACGGAAATATAAAATGGCAAGAGGATAAAAGGAGAAAGGTTTTAGTACTTCTTTTGTTAACCCTTCCCAGATTGACATCCGTGTATTTCATCACTATAGTAATATAATTCTGGGTATTAGAAGGTATACAGCTAATATATTAGCAGGTATATAATAAGGTATATGGTATATTAGCTAATTTATTAGCAGGTATATTAAAAGGTATATTAGCAGGTATATCAGCAGGTATATTAGCCGCCAAGACCATTCTGAAAAAACTATAATTAGAGACTGACAGAAATTAAGTGCCACTTTGCTCCTGCTCCCATTCACTATTATTGTCAAGTCAAGATTAGTGTCTATATTAAGCTTGCTGATTAGCAGCCACTGGTAGGCGAGAAGTTCAATAGGGCGTTCTAATGCAGACTTTTAGTGTCTATAATCAAGCTATCTTATCAAATACAGTGAAACTTGCTCTAACGACCACCCGTATTCAGCGACCACTTGTCTTAAGCGACCGCCTTTTGGTGGTCCCGAACATTTTCGTTATATAAGTACACTGTATTAAGCGACCAACTGCC
>WURV02159667.1:0-15866 GCA_011762755.2 Epimenia babai | reverse complement strand
GGTTGTTACACTGAGTGTTTCGGTTGTTATGTTCAGGGTATTAGTTATTAGTTGATATATTAATAAGCATACACTTTTTGATGCAGCAGGAGCACATAACTTTACCGGAATACTTGGTATGGACGGTCAACAACAGCCTCACTGAACAATTCTCCATTCTCCTTAGTCAGGTTATTTATTTCTACATCTCTCCTCGGGTACATTTTCCTTTTTTTGGTGATAACTGATATGACACTAGTTGTAGACCATTTGTTTTTTACTGCATGATATATGGTAGGTATAGCTAACAATGTTTGTGTATTGTGACATCAGTGACATATAATCTGTTGTGTTATGTATATCACCTTTTATGTCACAATCTGTTCACAACCATCTGTGTCACCAGCTGTCATGCATATTGGAGTGTCACCTTTTTTGCATCGTAATTTTCCATCTGTGTCACACATTACTTTTTATGTTGCCAGTTGCTCAGTGTGTCACATTACATCATCATTTCGTCACCAACTGCCAGATGTGTCACATTACATCACCATTATGTCACCAACTGCCATGTGTGTCACATTAGATCACCATTTTATGTCCCCATTTGCCAGGTCTGTCACATTATACTGGGCTTGAGGCCGCAGTCACGAGAAGAGGAAGGCAAGATTGTCAAGTGAGTCCAACTTATATATGATCTGTATTACCTGTATACTCTTAGGTGTTAATTTTATATCATTTAAGTAATTACATTATAGTCTTAGACCATTAGGCTATTGTATCATGTAAAGTGTCTTTGACAGTTAGGGGGGTAAGTGAGGTAAGTTGGGTAAATGGTGTAGGTGGAGTAAGTAAGCTGTTTTTATTATCAATATTGTTTAGGTATTGTAACTAATTTACACACAACACAGTGCATGGCTGGCAAGCGAGTGGAAGAAGCCGCTACAGTGTGGCCAGACGTGGTATCTGGTGGCTAGCCAGTGGTGGACGATGTGGAAGGATTACGTGAGCAACAAACCAACCATTGTAAGCTTTACCCCTGACGCATTTATTTGACTTTTTATGACAGATGTTCCATATGTCATTGGAGCATTACAAAATTATTATATATTAATATACAAGATTACATTCACATATTAATGTATGTAATCTTTTTATTCAAATTTATACATTATAGTTACCTATAACTATAAACTCGTAAACCACCTTAGAGCATGTGTACCAAGGTGGTATATAAATTTTGTTACTTTCCTAATAAAATTAGCCGTTCATTTAACTATGATATATGGATGCATCCTTGTGGAGATTAGAGGTATTGATTTGACAATGTTAGTTGTAATACTGTTTTTTTAAATGAGTTGCTAATTTTGTGTGTATTACGAGAGACAGGCATCGTGACATAGCTTCAGAGAGTTGCCTGAGCTGGTATAGCATAGTCACAAATCAGATTATCTGCCCCCTACAGACCTGCATCTCTCCTACCCGGATCGCCAACAGTAACCTCACGCCTGTAGCTTGCACTAACGGTGGAATTTCTCTGACCCGGATCACCCCGTTGGTTAATGGGTCGGTCGAGGCACCATCACCCCAACACATAAATCATTCCCCCACATCCGTCATATCATTATCGTCCTCATCGTCATCATCGCAGAGACAACGACCTTCATACGTAACGACAACACCGCCGCGTCCTGCTGCTGTGGACAACAGCACCCTCATTGTCAACCCAAACAATAAGGTATCGTGTTCTTCTCTAGCAAGGCATGTAAAACCAATGTGCGCAAGTTCATCACAAAATGAAAAATAAAAGTTCACACCTACTTTTTGTAATGTATTACCCTATCTTGATGATATATTGTTGACTTCGAACCTATTCATTATTTTAGTGTTGGGTACGTTGGAGTCACGTCAACTTCTGTATTTTGACATAACTTTTTCATTATTTTAGTGTGGGGTACGTTGGAGTCACGTGAACTTCTGTATTTTGACATACTTGACATAAGTGTACATGTCTTCTGACAGCTTGTGTGAACCTTAGCTAAAAGTGTTACTTCAATTACCCTATGTACTCTTTAGTTGTTATTTACTTATGCAAGTGCGCTATCTATTTCAAGCGTATCCCTGTGACATGCTCGGGTTTTTCGTACAGTGCACTAGCATCACTAATGAGGGCGGTAAGCTGCGACGTGATATCACCCTAGTTCGTGGCCGCGACTTTGAGCTACTTCCCGGAGCTGTGTGGCTGGCTCTATCTTCTTGGTACGGTGGATCACCCGCACTCCCCAGAAATGTAAGTGCTTCCCACAGACCCAGTCATGCCATCCATCGTTCAAAAACACGTTAACCCCCACCATTGTCTTCTCGCATCAGTCTGACTCCATATTGATGCCATATAACACGACTATCGTCACACAGGTAAAGCTCCACTAAGTAGCTGATTATACTCTCGAATGTGCCATTCAGAAATCTTCACCTTAAACAATAAATCATGAGTAGCATGCTGGATGGAGACTGCTACAGAGCTGCATTCTACTTTGATATGGTAAGCTTTAAAAATTTTATTTATAATTGTCACCCTTGCTCAGTTCAGACATTAGTTAATCACCGGTCCTCATCATGTTATGATATATTGACCACCACAAATAACAAACAACAGTGAGTAGTTAGAGTGTCTTAAACATCTGTCTATTGTATATTTGTATGACTCGATGAGGATTTTAGATACGATGCACCCATCGTGTTATATATCACAATCAAATGATATGACTACTGGTATCTTGCAGGTGATAGCTGGGAGGGGTGGGGGCGAATGTGAGCTAGAGTTGTACCCAGTAACCGTGAAAATCCTCAAACATCAGACACCTATCAATCGATCACCGCCAGCGAATGGCTTCTCTGGATTTGTCACTACCATTACGAGTCTCGCATTCAGTAAGTTGGTTGTAGGTGACTCACCATACAGAGCTATGGGTGATTCTGCTCAGTAATTACAACAATTTCGAGATTCTTCCTTAAAATGTAAACTGTATAACATGCTTCATGTCAGTATCAGCCAGAAGTTTTTACGGTGACAGTAAATGAAAGTTCATGTCATCTATATAGTATATCAGCGTTATTGCACCTAATGAGCAGACATCAACATTTGAATAGTACCCACGAAGGATGTTATTAAGAGACCTATTCTTCAAGTCATCTCTAAGGCACCAATCAGTGTCAGATGCACTGAAGCATAGATTCGTACAGATGCGCTCAAGATGTGATCGGTGGGTGGTTTTGAGTCACGATCTTTCTGTAATTACTCCAACTGTTACCCATTCAACTGTCTGGGGAGCGTGGCTTTGTATAATTTATCACAGAGCCTCACAAACAGCCAGCATTGGACTGATTGTGAGGCAGTCATCAGACAGTTTACTCTGTATATTACAACAGACAGTAATACCAATTAAGATTATAACCGTCAGTTTTCTTGCTAGCACACTGCGGGTGAAGCAGAAACAAATCATTTACATCATTTTGAGATATTCTATGAGCGAATGTCGTTGGAGATACTTAATGGAGTTAGATCCTTTGGGCACAGAATATTTTTGATGTTTTTATGATTATCGATTATGAAATCAATCTATCACAAATGAAACATGTAAGACATTTAATTTTACCAAAACTCAAAACTCTCCTCTTCACCCATGCTTACACATAGACTGCATAGTTCATTAGTTTTTCTTAGTTCACATATTGTTACATATTCACATGTAATTATTCATACTTCAAAGTAGTCATCACCGTAAGTATGTGTATATTGTGCAAGTTAATACAAGTGTAAAACCACCACTAGGCATTGCAGTAGCTACTCCCAAATTGCACATAACTTCATTAGTTTATGTTTTTAACTAATAATATTGTCAAGTGTTGTCGACATCATTTTGTCATTATTGACCAAGGGATGATACGGCACTCTAAATAAAGCTTTATTATTAATATTATCAAAGCCTTCTCAATATGAGCGGTGTGAATATACAAATCAATCGCCGTGTATTATTTTCATATAATGAAAATTACTCGCGATGAATCCTGAAATTGTGAGTGAGGATGTGATGGGTGCTGGCAAGCCTTTGTTTAGATGTGCCATTAATGAGAAGTTTCGTGTGTCCAGCGACGGTGAAACGGCCACAGATAGCCACGGCTGCATTTAGTAAACAACACACAATCTACCAGGTGCAGGAGTTCCTGTGCTCGTGGCTGCGCTACCCCCGCGAAGATGTGCGGTTGTGGAAGTTTAGGGATGAGGTACTAAATCGTACTAATAGTACTAAATACACAGCACGATCCTTGCTGCAGGATGCTGCATACACGCATTATTGTGACGTAATAATACGCACGTATGTGATATTATCACTGATGTGATATTTCTTTGTGATATGATATATCAAGTGTGTATCTATCTTAGGCGTCCTGCGCAAATCCTACTCAACATGTTGATGCTCATACTTTTCCGTAGTTCTTGACCTTGGCAAGTGTGAATAAGGTCTTATCCTTTCGGTGTATTTGTCCAGTCTTTAATGTTGTTCAAGTTTGTCATTCTTTGTCTTCCTGTAGATCTTGTATTTTGTATCTTTCTATCTTTACAGTCCTCAATAAGTTCTCCACTTTGTTTCTGCATGTCTGAAGAATGTCATCTGCTTTTTGAACAGTTGTCTATGTATACTGAAAATAGACAATACAAGATCATTCAATATTTTGTCTATCCATGATATCTCCCGAGGTCATTGAATATGTCGACTTGTTTTATGTTCTCTTCATACACTGTGATACTGACACACTGTGTTCTCGACATACACTGTGATACTGACACACTGTGTTCTCTACATACACCGTGATACTGACACACTGTGTTCTCTACATACACTGTGATACTGACACACTGTGTTCTCTACATACACTAAGATACTGACACACTGTGTTCTCTACATACACTGTGATACCGACACACTGTGTTCTCTACATACACTGTGATACTGACACACTGTGTTCTCTACATACACTGTGATACTGACACACTGTGTTCTCTACATACACTGTGATACTGATACACTGTGTTCTCTACATACACTGTGATACCGACACACTGTGTTCTCTACATACACTGTGATACTGACACACTGACACAGTGGTGGAATCAGTTGATACCAGTGGTATCTATGATACGGTCATTGAGCATGTCGTTTTTGTGTTAAACAAGCCCATTCGGTGACTCTCTATTATCACTTTATCTATTATATGTTGGAGATCATGCTCTCGTCATCTCCTTTCAGTGATGAAAATAGCGTCATCAGCGCATCTGATGTTTACATTTTCCTTGTTATTGACCATGCCATGTTCGATATATATTTGTGTGTTTTCGTTTTTTGAATTTCTCTCGTTATTTATTGAACCACGGTGGCTATCCCAATTAAGTTTAATAATACATTTTTAGTTGCAATGGTTGTATTCCTCACTTGAGCGTCATGTGTATAGTTGTGTTTTTTGCGCTTCACGGTGTATTTTTGCCTCTGAACATTACCTACCGCGTAGTGTCTTGGAACTGAGCTGGACGTAATATTATGTTTGGTATTTTCCTGCAGCTGAACATGACGTTGCTAGAAGATGATGAGTTGACTGTAGAGGAGGCTGGCATCGAGGAAAACCATCAAATCCTTATGGAAAGTGAGTTTCTGGTACTGGATGTCTTCCACTGATTAAAATTTATAAAAATTATTTTCTTAAGTGAATGCCACAAAATTACATGATTTGCCTAATAGGTACCCTCAAATTAGATGTATTCTGAGCTATTTCTTTGTTCGTGTGTGCTTGTATATGTCTTCCATATTATGTGATTTTCGCTCTCGTGTGGTTGATTACATGTTGGATCATCTCGATATTCTTCACAGTCCGTAACAAAGATCTTACATGGCCAGAAGAACTGTGTCAGCTAGCCAAGAACAAGCACCTGTACAAGAAAGACCAAAGTATATGTTATTAGTATTAATAGTATTAATTAGTATTATAGTATTAATTAGTATTATTATAGTATTAATTAGTATTATTATAGTATTATTATAGTATTAGATGTAATTTATTTAACACTGCTCTTTTATTTGTTATATTGGTGAATTGTTTTTTATGCTGTAGTAAACTTTACTTCCTCATATTTGACGAGAGGGGGTGACAGGGAAGAGAGTATTATGTGTTTTATATTTGGTGATACGGCTGACACAGCAACCCACAGTTCTGTGTCTTTATATTGATTGGCGAACTTGTAGATTCACTTGCAAAACTAAAGCATACGCACCCACTGTGGTCTTTCTCAGCTATAACGTGTCATGCATCATTGACGTCAGTGATGCAATGGTCAGAGGGCATGACCTTTAATGACCTTTCATGCGAGAGGTTGCGAGTTTGAATCCACATCAACCAGGATTTTTTCATGCCCCTCACCATCTGAAAAGAGCAAGATTTTCGTGGGTGAGGTTGAAGTAAAGGAGGTATTCTAAATTTTCACAAGCTATATTAAGGCAATATGTAAGTATGACTGGCATTTTGTACCATTGATTAAGTAGCACAAAAGCTTCGCCTTTGTCCGGTGTTGTGAAATATTCACATTTTCATAATACAATGGCCTGTATGGTGCATTTCGGTGTATGTTTCTAGCCCCAACCACTATGGGTGTGACCGGACTCAACAACCTCGGCAACACGTGTTTCATGAATGCAGCTCTCCAGTGTGTATCTAATGTCTGGCCCCTCACCTACTACTTCAAGTCGGGAATGTATCTCTACGAAATCAACCGGTGAATATCGTTTATTTATGTATATTAAACAACCAGTTTTTTTTGGAGGGGATGTGTCATATTTACTATTTGATGGATAAAAGTTGCGACAACGATACAAAACCATCGAATGCTGATGTTGTCAATGTGAATATGAATGCGATGTAATGTCATTGTAAAGCGATAGTAGAGAGGTAGGATACAATCATAACATTCAACCTTGCAGCTAGACATATTTACATTATGATGATACGTACATTAATCTTCACGTACAAGCTGTATTTTTGTATTTTAGTGAGTTAAAGGTGATCTTCTCGCATGACACAACTCTAATGAAACCTGTAATGAATTGAATGTTTTGATTTAAGACATCGTTAGAAAACCTTTTATGTAGATTTGCATTTTGTTAGAAAGTCATAAAATTTTTGTGGTTGTGCTAATTTATGGTATCTGCCGTTGTTTATTCTGTGAGTGGTTGTTGATTTCTGCGGTTGTTGTTTTACGAGGTTGTTGTCGATTTCTGCGGTTGTTGTTGATTTCTGCGGTTATTGTTGATTTCTGCGGTTGTTGTTGATCTATGTGGTTGTTGTTGATTTCAACAGTTGTTGATTTCTGCGGTTGTTGATTTATGCAGTTGTTGATTTCTGCGGTTGTTGTTGATTTATATGGTTGTTATTGATTTGCGGTTGCTAATTTCTGCAGATGTTGATATTTATGGTTGTTGCTAGTTTCCCTGATTGTGGCTTTTTTTGCTAATGTTGCTGTTTTTTGCAATTTTTTATTATTTTCACAGATGTTGGTGCTTTCTGTAGTTGTTTGCCTCTTATCTACAGATCATTGTATGTAATTTCTCCACTTGATCCAGTTGGGACACTATATCTCCATACTATTTTTTTGTTGTGCCCTGACTGCAGAAATAATCCCCTGGGTATGAGGGGCCACGTGGCTCTCAGGTATGGCGACTTGGTCAAAGATTTATGGAGCGGTTCTTCAAAAACCATCGTCCCTCTCAGACTTCGGGTTAGTCTTGCTCATGCAACTTGTCTTTTTTGATTATGTAGTGAAATATCGTAAAGTCATTGTGGAGTCTTACAGATTGCCTCTGCTATGTGATTTCAAGAAAGCAACAAATCTAAAAAAAGGAAAAGTTGAGGTTTTGGTGCTACTTTATAATTGAATGTCAGTTACACATACAATATTGCCTTGTTTTATCCCTAGGATATTTTTATAATAATCCATTCCATGACAAATTTTTCTCAATATTCAAGCACGAAAATCTTGCTCGTTTCTATCGTGGAAGGTGCGGGATAAATCCATGGTTTGTACTGGTTCGACTTATTCGACTCTTATTCAAATGTATCGCTCATTAAATTTGTGATATTTAGATTGTTTTCATGTTGAATTTATAAATTTTTTCTTATATCCCTCACCCATGGCAGTTGATTAAGTACACTTGCTTTACATTTGTTCAGTGGACCATAGGAAAGTATGCACCACGGTTCAATGGTTTCCAGCAGCATGATACACAGGAGTTTCTCAGCTTTCTTCTCGATGGACTGCATGAAGATCTCAATAGGTGAGTGCTACCAGTTGTATGATTAAATCAGGTGCATTATTACACCACCAGGTGTATGATTAGGTCAAGTGTGAGATTAGGCCAGCTAAGTGATATGGCCAGATGTGTGGTTTGACCAGTGCACAATTGAACCGAGTGTATAATTTTGCTGGGTGCGTGACTAGGACATGTCCATTGTCCGTCCTCCGCCATCCATCCGATGTTAACTTTAAAAATCTTAACATGCTTTTATCGGAGAGCTTTGGCATTTGACAGATATTCTCTTGGGGTTGGTCTCTGTTAGATTTGTTAAGCTTATCATCGTGTGACGAAGAGGAAGTAATATTTGGCGATGTTTGTACTTTTACTTAAAAATCTCCTAAGGAACCGCCCTTCGCCGAACCCTGCAATGTGGTAGATATTATCCTTGGGTTAGTCTCTTTTAGATTGGTTAAGCATATCACCATCAGACCAAGGCGAGGTAATTTCTGCCAATGTTTTTAATGTTACTTAAAATATTTTCTTAACAAGCTGAAATTTTCTAAATGTTCATACTGTTTCAGAATAGTGTGTTTAGGCATCTTTGGCCTTTTATTTTAATATTTAAATGAGTGTTTTGAGGCCTGTTTGGCCTCTTGTCTTAATATCCGAGTGTTTGGATGCCTCTTTTCTTTAGCCTTCTGTTGTAATATCCGAATGAGTGTTGTGAACCCTGTTTGGCCTCTTGTTTTAATACCAGAGTGTTTCTTTTTTTATTTTTTTGTGTTTATTTATTTTGCGAGTTTTCATTTATATTCACGCATCTTAAGTGCTCCTTTCATTTGACATTTTTTATTCTTTCTGTGTTTTTGTGTCTTCCTTGTTTTTTTGTATTTTTTCCAATAGTCAGGGGAGTGTCTTTATGCCTCTTTGGCTCTCTGTTTATTGTTTCAGAGTGCACAACAAACCTTCCACTTTGTCATAATACCACCTTCATTTATTGTTTCAGAGTACACAACAAACCTTATGTAGAACTCAAGGACAGCGAAGGTCGACCCGATGACGAGGTCGCGAAGGAAGCACGAGACAACCATCTGTTGCGTAATCAATCTATCATCGTTGATCTCTTCCATGGACAGCTCAAGTCCGAGGTCTGCTGTAAGACTTGTGGCCACCCGAGCACACGATTTGATGCCTTCACCTACCTTTCTCTGCCTCTCCCTATGGATAGCTGTGTGCATATTGAAGTTATAGGTAAGATGAAATGAGAAAAAGCACTGAAATTTTTTAATAAAGTCTAAGTATTAGCGTAACTCTCAAATACAATTAACACGCATAAAAACTTCAAATAGCTTAGGCCTATAATGTAAATGTTAAACTACTTGACTTGAAGGTCTATAGTCTTGTACCTTTTTTACTATACATATATAACACTGTGATGGGTTATGCAACGGGAAATATAGCAGAAAATCTTGTCATAAAGTGTTATCTATAGGAAGATGGACTAAAGAGGTTTGTAATAGTTTCCTGTACTTACTGAGGAACCCACTTTCAGTAGGACCTTGGTATGAGGCTTTAATATGAAATGTAATTGAGTGAAATTTATGCGGTTAATATGGACCTTGAATTACTAAGTTCATCGTTAGTGTAGCAGTATTAGATATAGCAATCCTCTATTTTTTGGTATTTGTAGAAAAAATGTACATTTATAAAGTTTACTGGAAACTGGCGCTTTTCAATCGTAATTTAAAATAAGGTTATATATTGTCTTAAACAAGTGTGATGAAATGACTGCTCATGTACTTCAGTGGTCAGGTCGGATGGTTCCATTCCCACATGTTACGGCATTCGATTAAACATGGATGACAAGTATTGGGCTCTCAAGAAGGAGGTCAGCGTATTGTGCGGCATTCCTGAGGACCAGCTACTGTTGGTTGATGTGCTCGGACCCGTGATTAAGGTGACTCGAGTTCAATCTGGTAATATACAGTAATGTTTTATTTGGGCGACAGGCAGGTAAGAGAGTTTCCATATTTTACCGCGATTACATTACAGTCTGGCTGTCTGGTTAGGATAACGACATTGATATATATTGGGGTAGCAAGTTTGTGGCACTGTGGCATGTGTCACCATCAAGCATGTGACAGTGTAAGGTGGTGAGGATTTGCCAGGTATGGGGCAGTGTGGAGGGGACTAACATTAGGCATGTCATAAGGTAACATGTAATATTATTGTGTTACAGTGTGATATGTAGATTTATCTGGTAACTGTGGAATGCTTTATTACTACAGCATTAATAATATTCCATAATCCATTCAAACAGAGCCTTCCTCAGGATAGACAGAAGATCCATCGTACGTGCGGCGGGGTACTGTACGCCTATCAGATCCCCCAGCACCCGCCCATCCAGCCGATGACGGCCCTTGAGGAGAGGACACCGTCTGTTCCATCCATTAACCAAGATTTACCTGTAGGAGACATCACAGTGTATTCAACTCGTGATGTGGATTTCCCTACAGGTGCTCTGTATGCTCTATATGTATGTCACTTAACGATGTTTACAGTAAGTCTGAAATATTCGCTGGTTATCCAAGTGATATCCTCAATTTATGTGTAGAATATTCTCCACAAATGTAGAATAATATCGCTCCCAACTTCCAGTGTCTATTTCGTGGTTATTTACAGTTTGAAAGTGTAGCACTTGTGTAGCATTTAACGTGGTCTTCAAGAAATATGTGTAACAAATTAAATATTTGTGTATCAATTAGTGTTTTACTTATAATTTTGTGTATCCTTTTAGTGGAGTTTAAACTAGATCATATTATTTTGTATTAAAAAGCAGTTACTTGCTTATGGCTTTACTAATAAATTTCATTATGACTGCTTGTATCACATCGTGAGTGGTACTGAGTGTGTTAATATCAACATTGGGCCAATAACTGATACAACACCCGGCAAAAAACTACGTTAATAAACATGTGGTTAATGAACTTGTGCTATAGTTGAATCATGTAACCCGATAAATGAGAAGTAGAACCATACAGATGGCTGGCAGATGTATTTGTATGTACAACGTGCAGTCAGTGGCTATCTGTAATTTGTAAAAGAGAATTACGCTTTGCGAAGATAAACCTAGTCACGCTCGTCTGTGTGACAGAATTCTAGAATTTTTCATTGGATTATGACCTATGATGTATAAAGATTACAATTTTTATATCATATTGTCACTGTATGCTTACTACACAGACGTAGATGATCAGCCTCTCGAGGATGTCATTCCACTGGCTCTCGACTGCCTGGCAGTAGAAGCATCAGACTGTGAGGGCCCTGACACTAACCCACCCTCACCACCGAGCCAAGATCACAACAAGAGCATGAGTCAACTTATAAACGGCTTCGTCATCGGAGTCCACAGGAAAATGGTATGCTATGCTCTTTTGACATTTATATATTGCACTTTAAGGTGCATTAAGTTATTGGGAAGGCACCTCTGTCCGTGCCAGTTCTGCAGCAGTTTCAAGTGCAGCTTTTGCAAGTTCAAATCTGTATAAATAGGGATCTTCCCCTCCGTTTTCCACTATCTCAAATGAGCAAGATTTTCATGCTGGAATATTGAGAAAGATTTGTGTGGAAGTAGGTTATTGTAAATTTCATGAGTGTTAATCATGCAATCATTGTAAGTTGTAAGTGCGACTCACGTGCACTACTATTAATAAAGTAGCATTAAAACCTTGCGTTTTCCCCTAAAATCACACGCTCTGTCTTGTGTGTGGAATAACATACATTATTGGGTCTTCCAGATCCACATGGAACTGTACTTCCTGGCCGAGCAGAAGTCTCGTCCCAACTTATTTGGTATTCCATTGATCGTTCCATGTGGTGGAGACACCACGAGTCGACAGTTGTACGAATACGTGTGGATCCAGGTCGCACGCTTAGTCAGTCCCACCCCACGTGCTGAGTCAAAAACCTCCAACCATGCCCAGGACTGGTAAGTTGAAAACACAAACCTCTTTAACTAATAAAATTGACAATAGTAGATTATTTATATGTTATTTACAATGAAAGCTGTGACACACAGATGCTTTAGGGCAGTACTTTTCAACCTTTTTATACTACATCCCTTTATATGAAACCACTATAACCTGACGACCCTCTTTTAGTTCTATTCAAACATTAACTTGACCCTGTGCGGTGTGTTATTAATTCTATTTCTATCTCATAGCTTGAACATCCCTTCCTTAGGGCAATGGATACAGTAAAAATATTTTAATTTATATTCATATTTATTTTCTCTCTTACATTTTTCTAGAGCAGTCATGACCACTTTCATTACTATTTACAGCATGTACTTTATGCTGATACACTACATGTATTGTATTTGTACCCTTCAGCGATGACAGCCTGGCATATGAATACCCATTCCTGCTCAAAACAGTCCAACGAGATGGTATAGCCTGCGCTAAATGTCCATGGTACTGGTATGTATCCCTGATGCCACTCACATGTCACTACTATGTTTTATACACGCCATGTTAAGGACCACCGCTATTTTTACTGAATTGCGCATACATCATCATTTATTCCTCTTGCTCAAGTATACCATCTGGATAGAGTCAATAGATGCTCGATATTATCATAGGTAACTGCTGGTAATATTGTATTCGCATTGAATAGCTGCTGTGAACATTCATTGTAAAATGCATCTGAGTGCAGGTATTGGCTGGTGTTTCCAGTCTATAAATGTTTTATTCGAGTTGGTATTTCACTTTTTGTCATTTCAGTGTGTGTATAACTTTTGTCTACATATCCGACTAATGCCTGATTTTGAACAATGATTCACCAATATGATAAGTGGCAGTTGGTTATGTACATAAACTTATTGTGTATGATTTCAAATATATATCCCGTAACAAATATATACATAACTCATGCCGTGTCTCCATTGATACTGATTGTTTACACATTGCTATGTCAATAGCTTCTGCCGAGGATGTAAATTGGAATGCACCGATGAGCCATTCAACTTTCGCAGTCAAGTAATTGCCATTGACTGGGAAGCCACCGCCTTACACCTCCGCTACCAGACCTCAAACGAACGGGTGAGCTATTGAATGCAGCATGAAGTGCTCATCGATATCACCTATTCCTAGGTCAGTGAATCAAAGCTTAGTCATGCGTCCCTCCGATGTTACCATTTTCCAGTAATTTTTTCAAAAATCCCATTGCACAGTCTTATCATTTGACAGACTTGTCCCTGGGTGTGTTTTATTTGAATTTGCCCAGCCTAGCATCATTTAAGCAATGGGAGGTAATTTCTGCTAATGTCTGTATTGTTACTTAAATCTCAAAAAGGTCAAATGCAGAGCTTTGCCATGGGGCTTATTTGGTTGATTAGGTTGGTCTCATTCGAATTTTTCTGGGTTTAACCACCTACACAACGGGACATAATTTTTAGCAATATATTCATTTTATCGTAAAATTCTTTCCAAAACTGTTGTTTGTATTAGGGAGATCTTCCTGGTTTGCCGGTTTATTTTTACTTCAAAAATTTCTTTCCAATAACTGGTGCGAAGCTTTGCAGTTTGAGAGACACTTCCTGGGTTGGTCAAATTTCTTTTGGATATCATTGTGTTCACACAAGATGTTGATTAGCAAATGTAGCTGATTATAAGTAATAAACATTTATTTCCCAACAATATGACTCTTTTCACAGCAATATGACTTACACAAGAGCGTAGATGAATGTCGACAGCAGCAGACAGAACCCATTGATCTAGACACGTGTCTTCGAGCTTTTACCACGGCTGAAGAACTGGGCAAAGATGAAATGTATTATTGCTCTAAATGCAAGAAACACTGTCTGGCAATCAAAAAACTCGATATTTGGATGCTACCCCCTATCCTTGTGAGTCGCTACCCACGTTCTACTGACTATGATCGTAATTAAGTTTCACAGTCTTATGTCATATGATCTCAACGTTGATCATCATCATCATCATCATCATCATCATCATCATCATCATCATCATCATCATATAAAAATCAGATGCATGGACCTATCAGTTGTGGTTTATGCTAGTCAGACATTTCTGTAATTTGAAATGAAATTTGATTGATATGTAGTGCCCTTTTAACACATGGCTATCAAAGACACTTTGTGGATACTTTACAAAATATATGTTTTAAACTGGGTATTTAATAATGTGACAGGCAGAGAATGTCTTAGACAGTCAACTGGAAATACAAATGTGGCTTGCTGTATAACCAGCACAATAAATAACGAATAAATAAAATACACCCGACAACATGTCTTGTCCTACTATGTTTCTCAATCAGCTGCATTGTGTTGTGTTTGCAAGATCGTGAATTTGAAGCGATTCCAGTATATGAACTGTCACTGGGTTAAGTCTCACAAGATCGTGAAGTTCCCGTTCGAATCATTCGATCCATCTCAATACCTCGCTAAACGCCCGACCCATCTCACAGACATTAACAGAAACAGTGGCGATGGTGTTTGTAACGGTAAGACTCGTGGGTTCTGACTAGTCGTCAACCGGTTAAGTCAGTCTTTGTTTAGCCAATAGAAACCTTTACGCTGAATTATATAAATTGTCACTTCTATTTCATCTCCATTGTTAGCATCGCATGAAGATAACTAAATATATGATTATATAATCATCATTCAATGGTTAAAGGTGACACTCAACAGCTTACTGATTACATAATTTATCGTTCATCACCCAGTTACATAAAATCTTCTAAAATCTCACATGTGGATCAAGTACTGCTATATCTATTTTTTTATGAGCATTGGAAATTTGAGCTACAGTATGACTAAATTCATATCTAGACCTTTTCCTTTATATGAGTAATAAATAAGTCAGTCTAATAGATCAATATACCCGTTGGTGTACACTGATAAATTCTTGTAGAAACACTGTCATGTAGCGAACCAGACCCACTGTCACATGATGCCACGATTGATGACACTAACGATGACACGAAACCACTGTGCCAGTCCCCACATTCTACGTACAGTCTCTGTGCATTGTCCGTAAGTTTTGTCAATGATCATACTGTCAGTCATTATTTTTGGAGGTCTTGCTAAATGTTGATGAATGAACAAAGAAGGAGCGTTAGAACACTGAGTAATAACAACAATCTTAATTTTATTGTGATTGTGGACTTTAATCTACCGTATATACTCACTTACAAGACGACCTTTTTCACCAAAAACCTAGATTCAAAGTGGGGGGGAGGTCGTCTTCTAAGCGTGACTTTAATTATTTCAAACCACATCGTCGTACGCAGGTGCCAGGTAGCGTTTCGCATGATAGACAGGTCTGCGTATAACATAGCGGTTTGATAGTGTGTTGTTTTTACTGTATATACAGTCAAAGATCGTCTATTGCGCCCTTTTGATGTCCTATGTTTTTGTTGTGTTTATTCTTGAAAAATTGTTTTCTCTTTTACTTTTTATTTACTAACGACGAAGACGACAATGCGTGGGACAGTCGCAATTAGATTTATTTACATTTCCAGTACTGT